>JASVEL010011477.1:0-142270 GCA_032618575.1 Nicotiana noctiflora | reverse complement strand
GAATCCGTTACCCATGTTTTCCTATCAAAAACTTCCTCCTTTCTCAAAATACCGTTTTCCATATATATATATAAACCAAGTAGTGTGAGCACGCGATTTTCGCCTCGCTTAAATTACTCCTATAGAATTCATTACAATTAGAAATTTTCTTTTATTATTTGAATTTTTAGGAATTAGTTGCACGATTTTGTATTCGTTTGCATTTTTGTGTGTATTATTAATAATAATTCATAAAAAATACAAATACTACATGAGCATTTAGGATTGAGTTTTTGCTTATTTCTAGGATCAATTAGAAATTAGGCTTGTACGAAAATACCAAAAAATCATAAAGAATTTTTGATTTTTTGGGCTTAATTTTTAATTTTTTGTTTTAGGTTTGTTAATTCTTAAGTTGATATTGGATTAATTGTGTCCTAATTAAGTGTTTTGGATTAATTGTGAGGTTTATTTTTAGTGTTAAAATTAAAATATGAAAAAAAAATTTTAAAAAAAAGTTTTCTTTAAAGAATTAAATAGGCTATTTGTTCATTTGGGCCATTTTTTAAAATAAGTAACACTAGCCCATGTTATAACCCCCAAAACCCGTGCCAAATTAGCCCAAAACCTACAAGATCTGGTCCAGCTTTTAGAATACCAAACGATGTTGTTTTGGGGGATTCAATCAGGACCATCAAGGTTATCTAATCCAACAATCCTGAAGCCCCCATATTTTAATAAATAATTGTCCAAACGCATACCCCTCCTTTCCGTGTCAGACTATCCTATACACACAAAACCTAATGCCGACGCACCTCCGTCGCCCTCCGTCGTCCGCTGCCGGCAAGTCTCCAATGACCATGAAATTTACACCCCTGGACCTCCTTAGACCCCTCATTACGAATCTGGCCATACTTTTCCTCAAATCATCTTCCAACTCTTCGAATAATTCAAACATTGTTCACCGCCTCCGCCGTGTCCGTCGGCGATCACCCAAACCAGTCCAAATTAACACCATTAAACCGCCTTCCCCTCCTCTTTCCAAACCCCCAAACCCCGTCCCTCGAATCCTCATAGAACTCCTCGAATATCAAATCAAAAATCCAAACTAAACCCTAAATCCTCCAAATCTTACCAAATTGACATCATATGATCTCCTCACTTCCCTCTTGTCGAATCCATCATCAGTAGCATTCGAATCTCACCGGAGTTGTTCGAATTTTAAATCAAAAAAACGGCAGACTTTAAAGTTACATAAGTGAGTTTTTCTTTGTATTAGTCTCTCCTTCTTGACTGATTCCTACTCTTGATTAATCAATTTTAGATTTGATTTTTATTTTTTATATTTTTGTTTATCAATCCGTCTAGAATCAGTAATTGAGTTTGTTTTTCTGGTTCTTATTTGTTCGTTTTTCATCCTATGCTAATCAATAGTTGAATTTGTTCTTTTATATTCAAATTTAAGTTAAAGCATGTTTTCTTTGTTAATCTAATGTTATAGGGTTTAGTTTAAGTTTTTGATTGTTTGTTTAATTTTCTTCATGTTAACTGATTCTGTTTTAGTCTTCATTTGTGGTTTAATTCTGTCTTGTTTTGCTGTGATTTTTCTAATTGGCTTGATTTTATGTTTGGTTTTAATTAGTCGATCCATGGATGTTTACTGCAATTTTATTTTAGTTGTTTGACTACCATTAATCATAGTTCATTATTTGATTAGATCTAATTTCATAATTAGTTCTAATTAGTTCAATTTCAAGTTTTGTTTGATTATAGTTGGTTGATTCCAGCCTTGATTAAGTTAACTGTTGTTAAGTGGACTGGGGAAAAACGGTTGGGTTAGTTGACATGGGATTGGTAGTTCAGGTTAAATAAAGGTTAGTTTAGGAATTTTAAATAGAAAGAATACTGTAGTAGCTAAAATAGAATCCTATAGAAGCTTCTAGAATTGTTACGACCCAAAACCCACACTAGTCGTGATGGCGCCTCTTGTGAAGACAAGGCCAGCCAACTAACCCAATTCATCTCTTTAACGATTATTAAACATAAACAAATAGAAAATACAACTTAATAGCATTAAAAGCGGCTAACTACAACCCAACACTGCCCGACGGGGTGTCACAAGTCACGAGCATCTAAAGGAGGCTGAATACAACTACAGGGTATGTAATATACATGGATTAAATTTAGCATTAAAAGAAGGAAAATCCAGTGCCGCAGACGCTGGCGGTCACCTTACTCCGCTACAATAGTGATACCTCCAATCAGCTCAAAACCCACCACCGGGTGAACAATACATGCAACTACACGCGAGGTGCGGGGAGTAAAGTGAGTACTTCAACTCAGTGGGTAATACGAGTAAATAATAACTAGGCGGCAAGAAATCACGTAAGAGCACTCCATCATGCTATATAAGATAGTACAACCCTTTGAGAAGATAGTAAAACTGGGATAATCCTTTAGAAAATATGTGGCTCAGTTTAAAAACCTTTTTGAAAATATCTTTTTTCAACAATTTAAGCAAATGAATGCAAAACATATAGTGCAAGTCAGCACACAAGTCAGCCATTTAGGCACATCACTCTACCATCTAATAACACCAGGGTGTCTGGTCAACAATGTAAGAAGTAGCATGGATGCCAATGAAATGTGAGTGCTGAATGTCATGGCACGTAGTACAAATATGAACCAATACATGAATGTAATGCAATGCATTTGATTGTTGCGGCACGCAACCCGATCCATTTGGGTACTCGCACTCACTATGGGGTTTAGATCCCGGAGGGACTCCTTGTGACGACCCAAAAGGTCATCACCTGCTTTCCTCATTTGTTCTACACTTCCGAGGCCTTGAAAACCTCATTCTATGTTGCCTCGATTTACATGCACAATCCGGGCATGTAGCCGGAAAGATTTTGTGATAGAAAATATGAATTCTATGAAAAATTTGGAGAAAAATGATATTAATATTGATATAGTTGACTTCGGTCAACACTTTTGGTAAACGGACCCAGACCCGAGATCGGACGGTGTCCGTAGGAAAATATGGGACTTGGACATGCGTCCGGAGTCGAATTCTGAGGCCTAAAGCCCAAGTTATGAATTTTTCTGTGAAATTGTTTTTGATGTAATTATTAAAGGAAAAAGAATTAAATGACCATGGTATCGGGCTCGTATTTTGGTTCCGACGCCCGGTACAAGTCTTAAATATTATATATGTGCTTTCCGCAAAGTTTGGTGACATTTGGATGTCGTTTGATATGTTTTGGACCTTGAGTTCCAAGTTTGAAAGTTTTGAAAACCAAAAGTATGAAAATCATGAACTTGAGGCTTGATTTGATGAAAACGATGTGTTATTGGCGATGTGATCGCACGAACAAGTTTGTAATGTATTTTTGATGTTGTGTACATGTTTGGTTGGGAGCCCGGGGGGCTCGGGTAAAGATTTGATAGGCCGTTGGATCAATTTCTGAATTTTTGCACTGCTGGTTTTTCACCCAGCTGTTGGCTTCGCATTTGCGAAGAATTTCTCGCAAATGCGAAGGTGACAAGTCATGGCTGGGTTCGCAAATGTGAACCCTTGATCGCAAATGCGAAGGGGTGTCCTTGCAATTGCGAGGCCCTCAATAAAATGCCTGGCTTCGCAAATGCGAAGCTTCCATCGCAAATGCGAAAGTCCCCTATCCCAGCCAGGTTCGCAAATGCGAGAGCAGCAGAGCCCTAGACCTGTAGCGTTCGCAATTGCGAACAAATGATCTCAATTGCGACATCCGCAGCTGTGCAATTCTATACTTAAACGAATTTTTCAGTTCATTCTTCACTTTTTCAAAAACCCACACACCACACACGACCTCTCAAGAGCATATTCACTCCAAAGCAATTGTAAGTCACTTTTTACTTAATTCTTTCAATTCCTAACACCATTAAACATGTTTTTCAATAAGAATCAAAGGTTTTCATGGTAGAAATCCATGTTTTTGGATAGAGCCTAGGTTTATCATGGATTGGGCAATTGGACCTCGAATTGAGGTCCGATTTTGAAATAAATCATATAATTGAACTCGTGGGGGAATGGTTAACTGGATTTTGGTCCGAACCCCGAGTTCCGACCATGTGGGGCCAGGAGTGTTTTGGGAAATTTTGGGGCAAACTTTGAGAAAACCATTTTTAAGCATTCAAACCAAGTTAATTAGCATTTATTAATATAATGGAATCAATTGTGATTAGATTTGAGCTAGTTGAAAGCGGAAATTCGGGGGAAAAAGCTATAATTGAGGAGTAATTTGGACTTCAAGGCTAGAGGTAAGTGTTTGTTCTATCCTAGCTTGAGGGAATAGGATTATGTGCTATGTGCTATGTGATCGAGTGCGGTGTATGGGCTTTGGTGACGAGCATCCATACACTGGCGTCTAGCATAACCGTGAGTCATTGTTGATACTTGTGTGAGACATATTTGAAGATAAATTGTTGAACCCTTGCCGGGTTGTAGAATTGCTATTGTTCTCCCTTGCCGGGACTTGTTGTGAAGTGAGATATTGATTGCCCTTGCCAGGACTTTGTTGTGATGATTATTGTGTCCCTTGCCGGGACGGTTCATGATTTATTGTTTTCATTCTCTGCCCTTAACTGTGATTGTTATTTTGGTGAGGAAGAGTGATAATGCACGAAGGGTGATGCCGTGCCTTGATTTATTATTTATGCACGAAGGTTAATGCCATGCCATGTTATTGATTTTGCACGAAGGATCATGTCGTGCCTTGGTATTGAACCATGTACGAAGGATCATTCCGTACCATGGATGTAAGGATGAGAGTAAAAGTACGAAGGGTGATGCCGTGCACTTTATTTGCTTATTTGGTGAGGATGAGAGTAAAAGCACGAAGGGTGATGCCGTGCAACTATTTGCTATTTCATCGACTTGACATTACTTGTTTCTCATTATACTTGTTTTCCTTGTTGATTTAATGACTCTTGTTAACTGTTGAGTTCTTCTGTGACATTCCTTGTTGCGTTGTTACTTGGTTATTTCTCGTTATTTTGTGGTGTACATATATATAGAACTGCACAGGTTTATGTGGGTGTCTGGTCCTAGGCTTGTCACTACTTCGCCGGGATAGGCCAGGCACTTACCAGCACATGGGGTCGGTTGTGCTGATACTGCACTTCTGTGCATTTTTGCACAGGTCCAGGTTTCGATCAGGAGCAGCAGTAGATCTTTTGTGTGGGAGTTGAGCATCTTGAGACAGAGGTAGCTTGCAGACGTCCGCAGTCCCAACGTCTCTTCCTTTTATTATGTTACTAGCTGTAGTCTCCTTGTTCCGAGACAAACAGATTATGTTATATTTCTTTCGGACCTTTATGTGTAGTATTCATGTAGTAGTTCGTGAGTTGGTGACTCCACGTCTTGGGTAGAGGATTTCAGTATTATTTTACCTTGAAACTGCTTATCTCTATTTTTATAAAGTCTTCCACATTTATTTAATTAAGGTTATGGTTTCGGTTGTTGAATTGAATATGAAATATTGCTAAAAATAGGATAGTGCGAATAAAGTGGCTTGCCTAGCTACCACGAGTAGGCACCATCACGATCCCGATGTTGGGGGAAAATCTGGGTCGTGACAAGTTGGTATCAGAGCTCTAGGTTACATAGGTCTCACCACTCATGAACAAGCTTAGTAGAGTTTGAGAGGTAGGTACGGAGACGTCTGTACTTGTCCTCCAGAGTCTATTGAGTTAGGAAAGAGTCTCTCATTTGTTCCTTCTTGTCGTGCGATTTGTTCCTCAAATACTGATTGAACTTCTACTCTGTCCTTTCGCAGATGGTGAGGACACGCGCTTCTTGGTCCACTGACCAGCAGCCCGAGCCCCAGGCAGGCTCCCGTGAGGGGCAGGGGCTGAGGCTGTATCGGAGGCCGTGGTAGGGGCAGAGCTCAGCCCCCAGCAGCTATTCCAGAGGTGGAGCCTCATATTGAGACCGGCGAGGAGGTTCCAGTCCCAGCAGCTCCAGTGGGACCAGCTCAGGTCCCAGGGGAGGTCTTATTTACCCCGGATCTTCGGGAGGCTCTGGTCAGAATATCGGGTTTTATGGACAGTGTTGCCAGAGCAAGCTTATTACCAGTTGCACCGGCCACTTCTCAGGCTGGAGGAGGGGCCCAGACTCCTATTGCTCGTACTCCGGAGCCAGTAGCTCCTCAGCCTCAGGCACCAGTGGTTCAGCCAGCTGTGGCCACTCAGTCAGGTACCACAGCTCAGGCCGGAGATGGAGCGGCCATGACTTCTGATTCTTTATGGAGACTTGATCGGTTCTCCAAGCTGTTTACCACTACCTTCAGCGGTGCCACATCAGAGGATCCTCAGGATTTCTTATTCAGTTGCCATGGGATTCTCAAGACTATGGGGATAGTGGAGTCCAATGGAGTTGACTTCTGTACATTTAGGCTTTCGGGATCTGCCAAGACTTGGTAGAGGGATTATTGTTTTACTCGACCAGCAGGGTCTCCGGCTTTATCATGGGATCAGTTTGCAGAGTTATTTCTGGAGAAGTTTCTCCCTATTACTCAGCGGGATGCACTTCGGAGGCAGTTTGAGCGCCTCCAGCAGGGCACTATGACTGTCACTTAGTATGAGACGAGATTTGTTGATCTGGCACGTCATGCGGTGGTGATACTCCCCACAGAGCGGGAGAGGGTCCGCAGGTTTATAGATGGGCTAAATCAGCCGATTAGACTTCGGATGGCTATGGGAGTTGGGAGTGATATATCTTTTCAGGAGGCAGCTAATGCAGCTCGTAGAGTTGAGATGACTCTTGCTCGGGGAGGTGGTTATCCTTCAGACAAGAGGCCTCGTCATTCCGGCAGGTTTAGTGGTTCTTCTTCTGGAGGCAGGGAATCTTTTGATAGGGACAAGTCTTCCAGACCCTTTCCATTCCGCCCTTCAGGCTTCACAGGGTGGACCAGGTGATCGTGGGTTTCGTGAGCAGTATTCAGATCAGTCCCCTATTAATGCTCAGCCTCTTCAGAGTGTTCGTGGAGGCCATTCAGGGCGTCAGGGCCAGCGGCCCCATCAGCCTAAGAGTTGCTACGGTTATGGTGATCCGGGTCATTTTGTCAGATTCTGCCCTCGAGCGACGGGCAACACTCAGTAGCGGGGCCCTCATCCCATGATTCAGGCCCCAGCTGACCCTCAGCCTGCCCAGCCAGCCAGAGGCGGGGGTAGAGATTATAGAGGTGGAGGTCGAGACCGTAGAGGTGGAGACCGTCCAGCCAGAGGCAGAGGTCAGCCAGTTGATGACCGTCCTAGAGATGTAGCTCATAGGGGAGGTGCTGATCCCCGATCTTATGCCTATCCAGCCAAGCAAGAGGCAGAGGCATCGGATGCCGTGATTATAGGTACCATTCTTGTTTGTGGCAGAGGTGCTTCAGTATTATTTGACCCTGGGTCTACATATTCATATGTGTCTTCCTACTTTGCACCGTATTTGGCCGTACCCAGCTATGCTCTGGATATTCCAGTTTATGTGTCTACACCAGTGGGCGACTCCACTGTAGTCGATCGGGTGAATCGTTCGTGCGTAGCTATCTTTGGGGGTCTTGAGACCCGTGTTGATCTGTTGCTTTTGGACATGGTGGATTTTGATGTCATATTGGGGATGGACTGGTTGTCCCCATACCATGCTATTCCAGATTGTCATGCTAAGACGGTGACCTTAGCCTTGCCAGAATCACCCCGACTAGAGTGGAAAGGTACCTCAAGCCACTCCGTTCGCACTGTTATTTCCTATGTTAAGGCTCGACGCATGGTCGAGAAGGGGTGTCTAGGTTATCTGGCTTATGTTTGTGATTCCAGCGCAGAGGTCCCTTCTATTGAGTCGGTCCCTATTGTACGGGAGTTTCCTGAGGTTTTCCCTTCAGACCTACCGGGCATGCCACCCGACAGGGATATTGATTTCTGCATTTATCTGGCACCGGGCACTCAGCCCATCTCTATCCCACCCTATCGTATGGCCCCGCCGGAGTTAAAAGAGTTGAAAGACCAGTTGCAAGACCTTCTTGAGAAGGGCTTTATCAGGCCTAGTGTTTCCCCCTGGGGAGCACCTGTATTATTTGTAAAGAAGAAAGATGGCTCGATGCGGATGTGTATTGATTACCGGCAATCGAACAAAGTGACAATAAAGAATAAGTATCCACTGCCGAGGATTGATGATTTGTTTGACCAGCTCCAGGGAGCAAGGGTATTCTCAAAGATAGACTTGAGGTCAGGCTACCATCAGCTGAAGATCAGGGCGGCTGACATTCCTAAGACAGCCTTTCGCACTAGATATGGGCATTATGAGTTCTTGGTCATATCTTTCGGGTTGACCAATGCCCCAGCAGCATTCATGGAGTTAATGAATTGGGTGTTCAAGCCTTATTTAGATCTGTTCGTGATAGTCTTTATAGATGAAATCCTGGTATACTCCCGCAGCCAGGAAGAGCACGAGCAGCACCTCAGAGTGGTTCTTCAGACTCTGAAGGATAATCAGCTATATGCCAAATTTTTGAAATGTGAGTTCTGGTTGAGTTCGGTGGCATTTCTGGGTCATATTGTATCAGTGAAAGGTATTCAGGTGGACCCAAAGAAGATTGAGGCAGTCCAGAATTGGCCTCGACCAGCTTCAGTGAACGAGATCCGGAGTTTCTTGGGGTTAGCAGGTTACTACCGTCGATTTGTAGAGGGGTTTTCTTCTTTTGCAGCCCCAATGACCAGGTTGACCCAGAAGGGTGCTCAGTTTAAGTGGTCAGATGAGTGTGAGGCGAGCTTTCAGAAGCTCAAGACGGCTTTGACTACAGCACCGGTGTTGATACTACCTACGGGTGCAGGGCCTTATACAGTTTACTGTGATGCATCCTGTACGGGGCTTGGAGCGGTATTGATGCAGGATGGTAAGGTTATCGCTTATGCTTCGAGGCAGTTAAAAATACATGAGAAGAATTATCCAGTTCATGATCTTGAATTAGCAGCAGTGGTTCATGCCTTAAAAATCTGGAGGCATTATCTATATGGTGTGACATGTGAGGTGTACACTGATCACAAAAGCCTACAGTACTTGTTCAAGCAAAATGAGTTGAATCTACGACAGTGGAGATGGTTAGAGTTGCTAAAAGACTATGATGTTACTATCCTATATCACCCAGGTAAGGCCAATGTGGTGGCCGATGCATTGAGTAGAAAGTCCGCCGGCATGGGTAGTCTTGCCTTTATCCCGGTTAGTCAGAGACCATTTGCTCTAGATGTCTAGGCCTTAGTCAACCAGTTCGTGAGATTAGACATTTCTGAGCCTAGCAGGGTGTTAGCCTGCATGGTCGCTCGTTCTTCTCTATTAGAGCGTATCCGTGAGAGGCAATTTGATGATCCTCATTTGGTGATACAGTACAGCGGGGAGGTGCCACGAAGGTGAATCTAGATGATGATGGGGTATTGAGATTGCAGGGTCGAGTTTGTGTGCCCAATGTCGAAGGGATTCGAGAGTTGATCTTAGCGGAGGCCCACAGTTCGCGGTATTCTATTCACCCGGGCGCCGCAAAGATGTACCAAGACTTACGACAGCACTATTGGTGGCGTATGATGAAGAAAGATATCGTTGCGTATGTCGCTCGGTGTCTAAATTGTCAGCAGGTGAAATATGAGCACCAGAGGCCTGGTGGTGTATTCCAGAGGATTGAAATTCCCGAGTGGAAATGGGAGCGGATCACTAATGGACTTCGTTACTGGACTTCCTTTGACTCGGAGGAAATTTGATGCTATTTGGGTCATTGTTGATAGGCTGACCAAGTCAGCACACTTTATTCCAGTATCTGTATCCTACTCAATGGAGAGGTTAGTAGAGATTTACATCAGAGAGATTGTTCGACTTCATAGGGTGCCGGTATCTATTATCTCTAATCGGGGTACCCAGTTTACCTCGCGGTTCTGGAGAGCGGTCCAGCCGGAGTTAAGCACTCAGGTTCAGCTGAGTACAGCTTTTCATCCTCAGACGTATGGTCAGTCCGAGAGGACTATTCAGATTCTAGAGGACATGCTTCGAGCTTGTGTCATTGATTTCGGAGGCTCGTGGGACCATTTTCTGCCATTAGCAGAGTTCGCCTACAATAACAGCTACCAGTCCAGCATCCAGATGGCCCCGTATGAGGCGTTGTATGGTAGGCGATGTCGATCTCCAGTCGGATGGTTTGAGACGGGAGAGGCTCGGTTGTTGGGTACATACTTAGTTCGGGAGGCCTTGGATAAGGTCAAGACTATCCAGGAGAGATTGCGTTCAGCTCAGTCCAGACAGAAGACTTATGCGGATCGTAAGGTTCGAGATGAAAATTTCATGGTTGGTGAGCGAGTGTTGCTCCGGGTGTCGCCTATGAAGGGCGTGATGAGGTTCGGGAAGAAATGCAAGCTCAGCCCTAGGTATATTGGCCCATTTGAGATTCTAGACCGAGTGGGAGGGGTGGCTTACATACTAGCTCTGCCGCCTAGCTTATCAGCCGTGCATCCAGTTTTTCATGTATCTATGCTTCGGAGATACCGCGGTGATCCCACACATGTGTTAGACTTCAGTATTGTCCAATTGGACAATGATCTATCCTATGAGGAGGAGCCGGTGGCCATTCTAGACCGGTAGGTTCGACAGTTGAGGTCGAAGAGTTATCCTTCTGTGCGTGTTCAGTGGAGAGGTCAGCCTCCTGTGGCATCGACCTGGGAGTCCGAGTCCGATATGCAGAGCCGCTACCCTTATTTGTTCCTCGACTCAGGTACTTCCTTCTCTTGTCCGTTCGAGGACGAACAGTTGTTTTAGAGGTGGAGGATGTGACGACCCAAAGGGTCATCACCTGCTTTCCTCATTTGTTCTACACTTCCGAGGCCTTGAAAACCTCATTCTATGTTGCCTCGATTTACGTGCACAATCTGGGCATGTAGCCAGAAAGATTTTGTGATAGAAAATATGAATTCTATGAAAAATTTGGAGAAAATGATATTAATATTGATATAGTTGACTTCGGTCAACATTTTTGGTAAACGGACCCGGACCCGAGATTGGATGGTACCGGAAGGTCCGTAGGAAAATATTGGACTTGGACATGCGTCCGGAGTCGAATTCTGAGGCCTAGAGCCCAAGTTATGAATTTTTCTGTAAAATTGTTTTTGCTGTAATTATTAAAGGAAAAAGAATTAAATGACCATGGTATCGGGCTCGTATTTTGGTTCCGATGCCCGATACAAGTCTTAAATATTATATATGTGCTTTTTGCAAATTTTGGTGACATTTGGATGTCGTTTGATATGTTTTGGACCTTGAGTTCCAAGTTTGAAAGTTTTGAAAACCAAAAGTAT
The DNA here is from genome assembly GCA_032618575.1 of Nicotiana noctiflora. Lineage (NCBI taxonomy): Eukaryota > Viridiplantae > Streptophyta > Magnoliopsida > Solanales > Solanaceae > Nicotiana > Nicotiana noctiflora. The sequence continues at coordinate 130,936 of JASVEL010011477.1, read as the reverse complement.
GAAAATCATGAACTTGAGGCTTGATTTGATGAAAACGATGTGATATTGGCGATGTGATCGCACGAACAAGTTTGTAATGTGTTTTTGATGTTGTGTACATGTTTGGTTGGGAGCCCGGGGGCTCGGGTAAAGATTTGATAGGCCGTTGGATCAATTTCTGAATTTTTGCCCTGCTGGTTTTTCACCCAGTTGTTGGCTTCGCAAATGCGAAGGTGACAGGTCAAGGCTGGGTTAGCAAATGCGAACCCTTGATCGCAAATGCGAAGGGGTGTCCAGGACTGCTTGGTTTGCAATTGCGAACATAACCTCGCAATTGCGAGGCCCTCAATATGACGCCTGGCTTCGCAAATGCGAAGCTTCCATCGCAAATGCGAAAGTCCCCTGTCCTAGCCAGGTTCGCAAATGCGAAGCCTGTCTCGAAAATGCTAGAGCAGCGGAGCCCTAGACCTGTAGCGTTCGCAATTGCGAACAAATGTTCGCAATCGCGACATCTGCAACTGTGCAATTCTATACTTAAACGAATTTTTCAGTTCATTCTTCACTTTTTCAAAAACCCACACACCACACACGACCTCTCAAGAGCAAATTCACTCCAAAGCAATTGTAAGTCACTTTTTACTTAATTCTTTCAATTCCTAACACCATTAAACATGTTTTTCAATAAGAATCAAAGGTTTTCATGGTAGAAATCCATGTTTTCGGGTAGAACCTAGGTTTATCATGGATTGGGCAATTGGACCTCGAATTGAGGTCCGATTTTGAAACAAATAATATAATTGAACTCATGGGGGAATGGGTAACCAGATTTTGGTCCGAACCCCGAGTTCCGACCACGTGGGGCCAGGGGCATTTTGAGAAATTTTGAGGTAAACTTTGAGAAAACCATTTTTAAGCATTCAAACCAAGTTAATTAGCATTTATTAATATAATGGAATCAATTATGATTAGATTCGAGCTAGTTGAAAGCGGAAATTCGGGGGAAAAAGCTATAATTGAAGAGTAATTTGGACTTCAAGGCTAGAGGTAAGTGTTTGTTCTATCCTAGCTTGAGGGAATAGGATTATGTGCTATGTGCTATGTGATGGAGTGCGGTGTATGGGCTGTGGTGATGAGCATCCATACACTGGCGTCTAGCATGACCGTGAGTCGTTGTTGATACTTGTGTGAGACATATTTGAAGATAAATTGTTGAACACTTGCCTGGTTGTAGAATTGCTATTGTTCTCCCTTGCCGGGACTTGTTGTGAAGTGAGATATTGATTGCCCTTGCCGGGACTTTGTTGTGATGATTATTGTGTCCCTTGCCGGGACGATTCATGATTTATTGTTTTCATTCTCTGCCCTTAACTGTGACTGTTATTTGGTGAGGAAGAGTGATAATGCACGAAGGGTGATGCCGTGCCTTGATTTATTGTTTATGCACGAAGGTTAATGCCGTGCCATGTTATTGATTTTGCACGAAGGATCATACCGTGCCTTGTTATTGAACCATGTACAAAGGATCATGCCGTACCATGGATGTGAGGATGAGAGTAAAAGTATGAAGGGTTATGCCGTGCACTTTATTTGCTTATTTGGTGAGGATGAGAGTAAAAGCACGAAGGGTGATGCCATGCAACTATTTGCTATTTCATCGACTTGACATTACTTGTTTCTCATTATACTTGTTTTCCTTGTTGATTTAATGACTCTTGTTAACTGTTGAGTTCTTTTGTGACATTCCTTGTTGCGTTGTTACTTGGTTATTTCTCGTTATCTTGTGGTGTACATATATATAGAACTACACAGGTTTATGTTGGTGTCTGGTCCTAGGCTTGTCACTACTTCGTCGGGATAGGCCAGGCACTTACCAGCACATGGGGTCGGTTGTGCTGATACTGCACTTCTGTGCATTTTTGCACAGGTCCAGGTTTCGATCAGGAGCAGCAGCAGTAGATCTATTGCGTGGGAAGTTGAGCATATTGAGACCGAGGTAGCTTGCAGGCGTCCGCAGGCCCGGCGTCTCTTCCTTTTATTTATGTTATTAGCTGTAGTCTCCTTGTTCCGAGACAAACAGATTATGTTATATTTCTTTCAGACCTTTATGTGTAGTATTCATGTAGTAGTTCGTGAGTTGGTGACTCCACGTCTTGGGTAGAGGATTTCAGTATTATTTTACCTTGAAACTGCTTATCTCTATTTTTATAAAGTCTTCCGCATTTACTTATTTAAGGTTATGGTTTCGGTTGTTGAATTGAATATGAAATATTGCTAAAAATAGGATAGTGCGAATAAGTTGGCTTGCCTAGCTACCACGAGTAGGCGCCATCACGATCCCGATGTTGGGGGAAAATCCGGATCGTGACACTCCTACAGCCGAAGCGCAATATAAATATCACACCGTTGCGGCGTGCAGCTCGATCCATCCTCATTCCAGAAATGCAAATATAACACTGCTGCGATGCGCCGCTCTATCCATGCTCAGTTTAGAAATGCACATAAGTCACTTCGGCAATATCAAAATAACATTTCTCAATCCAAAACGTCAATAATATGTTGTTTAAGTTTTCAAATCTTAGAAAAATGGCTGAGTTTGCGAAACATCATTTAAAACCTTGGACCGAGATCATAATATGCAAGTAATGCAAAACAGTGATGTCAATCCCTTAAGGATTCAAATAATCGACCCAAATCCCAAAACATGGCAATCAACCTAAATCATGATAGCATCAAGTAAGTTTCAGTCAATACACAATAAAATCACAATCAAGATGGACCAAGTCATAATCTCGGATGGCGATGTGATGACCCAGCCCGTCATCATGTGAGTTACCATCCCATTTTCCCCGTTATATGCTTGTTCATGTTTCAATATGTCTGTTTGGTGAGTTTGAGTCAATTCGGATCGAGTTTGGTTGGAAATGAGACAAATAGTCTCTTAGAAGAAGGAATAGTTGGGAAAAGTCAACCGGATGTTGACTTGTGAGTTAGAGAGCTCGGAATCGAATTCTAATGATTCAGTTAGCTCCGGGAGGTCATTGGTGGCTTAGGAGAGTGATCGGAATTGAATTTGGAGGTCCGGTGTAGAAACAGGCTTGAATTGGCTAAGTTGGAATTTTGGCGGAATCCGATAGATAGGTGATAGTTTTATTTGGGAGTCGGAATGGAATTCCGACAGTTGCAGTAGCTTTTTTAGGTGATTTTGGATATGTCTGCAAATTTTCAGGTCATTCGGACATCGTTTGGTCGGGTTTTTGATAGAATGTAGGTTTCAGAAGTTTTGGTCGAATCTTAGGCTTGAAACGGCCTTGATTTGATGATTTCCGTGTTTAAGGGTGTGTTTTTATGATTGGAACAAGTTCATATCATGTTTTGGAGTAGGTTGGTGGCTTTCATTGGGTTCCCGGGGGCCTCGGGGTGAATCCGGGGGTCCAAACGGACCAAATCTTGCTGTTGGGAACTGCTGAAGTGCAGGAGATATTGCAGAACATGATTGTTCTATGTGATCGCAAAGAATGGGTTGTGATCGCATAATAGAGAGAATTGGAGGGATGCGATCGCAGGGCAGTTAAAGCGATCACGTAGAAGGATTTCGGAGAGTTGACATTTTGTTCTACGCGATCGCATAGATGAGTATGCGATCGCGTAGTGTGGCAATGTTGTTCACTGCGATCGCAGGATATGTAATGCGATCGCATAGAGTCTTTTGGGCGCCTGAGGAATTAATGATATGCGATCACAGGCTGAAGGATGCAATCGCGTAGCTTCGGATTTTTGTGCAATGCGATCATAGGGGAGATGTCGCGATCGCATAGAGGAAATTACCTGGGCGGACAGACCTGTTAAGTAATATTTCATCTGCGAGGGTTTTCATAATTTCACCATTTGTGGTCAAACTTTGAGAGCTAAGTGACGGGATTTGAAGAGGATTTCATCGGGAGATCACGGGAGGTAAGTTTTATGGTTTAAAACATGATTTTATCCTAGAATCTTCATCTATATCACTGAAAATTGAAGGATTTAAGGTGTATCAATGGGGGATTTTTACTCTAAGCTTGGGTTATTGAAATTTATCGATTTGAATGGGCAAATGGAGTCCGATTTTGATAATCTTCATATGCATCTCGTGGCGAGATAAAGAATCTGAAAATGTGACTTTGTATTTTTTCGAGAAGCAGGGTCGGGTTTTGGCAACTTTGGGATTTTCAATGTAATTCGAGTTATTTCGATTGGATTATGTTCATTTAGCTCATTTTGATATATTACTTATTGGTTTTGATCCGATTTGGCATTCGAGGAGGTTGATTTGCGAGGCAAGCGCAAGGCGAGCTAGAACTTTTGCCGATTCGAGGTGGTGGTGGTAATAAATGATGTATAAAGGGTTTGAAACCCCGTACTTGCACTATACAGTGCTATGTTGAGATGAAACACGCATCATGTGACGAGCATTGTGGTGTCGTGACTGGGGATTTGGACTTGGTCCTTCTCGAATGATAGTTTACTGTGTATAATGACTAATATTGGGCTTATATCTGTGTATTTGGGCTAGTAGCCATATTTGGGGTCTTATGTCGATCTGTAGGGTAATAGGGAAGCCTGTAGAGCTAAGTGACCCTTATATCACGTTGGACACTTACACTCATCTGTATTCATAGCTGTATAGCATATCATGAGCTAGTACTAGATGTGTACTCTGAATGAGACTACCTGGGGTTGAATACCCTGTTCTAGTTGAGTGGGCTCGAGAGGCCAGGTCTATATTCACTGAGAGGGGCCGAGGATCCATTGTGAGGTATTGATATATATACCGGATCGGGCTTCACACCACAGCAGTATATACATATACATGTATTGGGTCGAACTGCACGTCTCAGTAATATATAAATATATGGATCGGACTGCTCGCCGCAGTAATATATAAATATATGGATCGTACTGCATGCCGCAGTAATATACAAATATATGGATCGGACTGCACGCCGCAGTAATATATATGTGGATCGGACTGCACGCCATAGTATTATAGCGCTTGTGTGTGTGTGTGTGTGTGTGTGGATCGGACTGCACGTCGTAATATCATAGCTCTTGGGCTGAAGGAGCCCCTCCGGAGTCTGCACACACCCTAGTGAGCGCACTATATATATTGGATCGGACTGCACGCCGCAGCGCTATATATATTGGATCGGGCTGCACGCCGCAACATCATATATATATACATATTTATTGGATCGGGCTGCACACCGCAGCAGTATGATTGAGGATCGGGCTGCACGCCGCAGCAGGACTAGGTCAGTGTGAGATCATTGTGAGACAGTTGTGGACTGGAATTGGACTTATCACTGTAGAGATGACTTACCTGTGAGGTTGTTCTTAGAACTGTTTAGTGATAGTACAATTGTTTTTACTTTTAGTTGTTATTTATTATTATTACTCTCTAAGTTGAAAGATACTCACCCCACTCCCCTGTACTTTATGTGTAAATACAGGTGTTCAGGAGGGTAGTTGAGCTACCCGCAGCTGCTACATTTCTGTTATTCTGAGGAGACTTCGAGGTAGCTGCCGGCGTCTGCAGGACCCGATCTCTCCCTCTCTATCATTTTGTCTTTTACTATTCTACCTAGACTTGGAGTGTATAGGATATTTTCCATCTGTTAGAGGCTCAGACTTGTGACACCGCGATTGTTGGGTTGTATTTCATGTATTTCCTTTCCGCACTTGTTGTTTCTGTTATTAAAACAAGCTATTAACTTTAATTGATCGGTATTAATTAATAATTAGCTGGTAATATGGATGACATGATCGGGCTTGCCTAGGAATGTGTTGGGCGCCATCATGACCGGGGTTTGGGTTGTGACAAGTTGGTATTAGAGCCTAGGTTAACAAGTCTCGCGAGTCATGAGCCGGTTTAGTAGTGTCTCGTGGATAGGTACGGGGCTGCCTGTATTTATCCTCGGGAGGCTGCAAACCTTTTAGGAAAGCTTCAAATTCTTGAAATTCTCGTCGTGCGATTTTGTTGATCCAAAACTGAACATTGATATTCTATTCTCTCGCAGATGGTGAGAACTCGAGCTTCAGGACAAAGCGGACGACCACCATTGCCACCTGCTAGAGGCCGTGGTCGTGGTAGTGGTAAGTCAGCTGAGGCAGTGCCAGCTAACCCACCCGTTGTTCCTATTCCAGATCAGCCTCCAGTTGCTGAGGTCCCAGCAGCACCAGTGCAGGTACCAGCTGTGCTGATTGTTATTTCGGGCCTACAGGAGACCCTAACTCAGATATTGATGGTTTGCACTGGCCTGGCTCAGGCAGTCTAGGCATCTACTGCCGCAGCTATATCTCAGAACGAGGGTGGTCATCAGACCCCCGTAGCTTGCACTCCGGAGCAGGTAGTGCGAGGTCTACAAACACTAGAGGTGCCACCAGTAGGTTGCCCCAGTCCAGCCAGTGGCCCCAGTTCAGCCAGTTATTCCAGTTCAGGGTGATAGGGTCGTCTTAAGAGGTTCAGTAGATTATCTCCTCATATTTTCAGTGGTACTCCAGGCGAGGACGCCCAAGGTTTTCTGGACAAGTGCTGTCGGATGCTCCGTACGGTATAGATTTTGGAGTCGAGCGGTGTATCCTTTACCACCTTTCAGTTTCAGGGAGCAGCCTTCGCTTGGTGGGAGGCTTATGAGCGCCGTAGACCGGTAGGGGTAGCACCACTATCATGGCGGGAGTTCTCCACTATGTTCTTGGAGAAGTGGATACCTCGATCTCAGAGGGAGAAGATGCGTAGGCAGTTTGAGGGGCTTCGCTAGGGAGACATGATAGTGTTGGAGTATGAGGTTAGATTCACAGAGATATCCAGATATGCATTCCTACTGACCGGGAGAGGATCGAACGTTTTGTTGATGGCCTTATTTATCCTATCCGTATTCTGATGACCCGAGAGAGGGTTTTGAGTCACTCTTTTGAGGATGCTGTTGATATTGCTCGCGACATAGAGACAGATCGTCGCTGGGAGCGAGAGGAGAGGGAGGCCAAGAGGCCTCGAGGATTAACTAGTTCTAGTGGCACTCAGACTAGAGGCCTGGGTCAATAGAGCTGAGGTCGCTCTTTTAGATCTTCACAGCAGGCCCACTCAGATCATCGCGGGTCGCCTTCTGGCCGAGGTTAGCAGGGTTCGCACCAGGGCCAGCCATCTCTCAGTGCTATGCCAGCACAGAGTTCATCACATGCACCATCTGTCCAGGGTTCTTCCCAACCTAGTTCATCTGTTGGACACTCCGGTGCGAGGGGCCCTCATCAGTCCCAGCCCCCAGCACATGGGAGTTGCTTCGAGTGCGGAGAGTTTGGGCACATCCGCAGAGAGTGTCCTCGTTTTATTTCCAGGCCATATCAGCAGAGGGGACAACCCTTATCTTCTGGTCTATCTACTTCAGCCCCCGCCCCGCCAGCTAGGGGTGAGGGTCAAGCAGCCAGGGGTTGCCCTCGAGGGGGAGGCCGATTAGGTGGTCAGGCTCGTTGCTATGCTCTTCAGGGCCGTTCTGATGCGGTCGCTTCTAATGCTATCATTACAGGTATTATTTCAGTCTGCCACAGAGATGCCTCAGTTTTGTTTGATCCCGGTTCCACTTATTCCTATGTATCTACATATTTTGCTCCATATTTAGGCACGACCCGAGGGTGTCTTGCATTGCCCGAGCATGTATCTACCCTGGTGGGTGATACCATTATTGTGGACCATGTGCACCAGTCCTGTCTAGTCACTATTGGGGGTCTGGAGACCCAAGTAGACTTGTTGCTTCTGAGCATGATTGATTTTAATGTTATCTTGGGCATGGATTGGCTATCTCCGTGTCACGCTATTCTGCACTGTCATGCCAAGACAGTCACTTTGGCTTTGCCGGGTATTCAGAGGATCGAGTGGTGAGGCACAACTGACTATGTACCCAGCAGGGTAATATCTTTCCTCGAGGCCCAACGGATGGTTGGGAAAGGATGTCTTTCTTATCTGGCATTTATGCAGAAGGTCGGAGCTGAGACTCCCAGTATTGATTCTGTTCCCAATGTGCGGGATTTTCCTAATGTATTCCCCTCGGACCTGCCGGGCATGCCGCCGGACAGGGACATTGATTTTGGGATTGATTTGGTGCGAGGCACTCATCCTATTTCTATTCCTCCATATTGTATGTCACCAGCTGAGTTGAAAGAATTGAAGGAGCAGCTCCAGGAACTCCTAGATAAGGGGTTCATTCGGCCGAGTGTGTCACCGTGGGGTGCACCGGTCTTGTTTGTTAAGAAGAAGGATGGCTCAATGAGGATGTGTATTGACTATAGGCAGCTGAACAAAGTAACAGTGAAGAACAAGTATCCTCTGCCTAGCATTGATGATTTATTTGATCAGCTCCAACGAGCTAGGGTATTCACGAAGATTGATCTTCGTTCAGGCTATCACCACCTAAAGATTAGAGACTCTGATATTATGAAGACAACCTTAGGACGAGGTATGGGCACTATGAGTTTCTTGTGATGTCTTTTGGGCTGACCAATGCCCCTGCCGGGTTCATGCATCTGATGAACAGTGTATTTCGGCCATATTAGGACTCTTTCATAATCGTGTTCATAGATGATATCCTGGTGTACTCCCGTAGCATGGAGGAGCATGCCCAGCATCTTAGAGTTGTATTACAAAGGTTGCGGGAGGAGAAGTTGTATGCCAAGTTCTCCAAGTGTGAGTTCTGGCTCGAGTCCGTGGCATTCTTAGGACACATGGTGTCCAGTGATGGTATTCAGGTGGATCTGAAGAAGATAGCAACGATGCAGAGTTGGCCTAGACCGACCTCAGCTACTGAGATTCGTAGTTTCCTGGGATTGGCAGGGTATTATCGCCGATTTGTTCAGGGATTCTCTTCTATTACTTCACCCTTGACTGGATTGACTCAGAAGGGTGCTACTTTTGTATGGTCCGAGGAGTGTGAGGAGAGCTTTCAGAAGCTCAAGACAACATTGACCACATCACCAGTCTTGATATGTCCGTCAGCTTCAAATTCTTATACTGTGTATTGTGATGCCTCAAGAGTTGGCTTTGGTTGTGTATTGATGCAGGAGGGTAGAGTCATTGCTTATACTTCTCGCCAGTTGAAGCCCCATGAGAAGAACTACCCTGTACATGATTTGGAGCTAGCAACCATAGTTCACGTTTGAATATTTGGAGACATTACCTATATGGTGTTTCTTGTAAGGTGTATACCGATCATCGCAGCCTTCAACATCTTTTCAAATAGAAGGACCTTAATTTGAGACAGCGGAGGTGGCTGGAGTTGCTTAAGGATTATGACATCACTATATTGTATCATCCGGGGAAGGCCAATGTTGTGGCCGATGCTTTGAGCCGAAAGGCGGTTAGTATCAGTAGCTTAGCTTATATTCCAGTTGGGGAGAGGCCCTTTGCATATGATGTTCAGGCTTTGGCCAACCGGCTAGTAAGGTTAGATATTTCTGAGCTGAGCCGAGTGTTGGCTTGTGTTGTTTTTCGGTCTTCTTTATATGATCGTATCAGAGAGCGTCAGTATGATGATCCCCATTTTCTTGTCCTTAAGGACAGAGTTCTACACGATGATGCCAGAGATGTGACCATTGATAGTGATGGTGTTCTAAGGATGCAGGGCCGTATCTGTGTGCCCAATGTAGATGGCCTTCGAGAGTTGATATTAGAGGAGGCTCATAGCTCGCGATACTCCATTCATCCGTGTGCTGCGAAGATGTACTAGGACATGAGACAACATTACTGGTGGATGAAGATGAAGCAGGATATTGTTAGTCATGTGGCTAGGTGTCTCAACTGCAAGCATGTCAATATGAGCATCAGAGATCGGGCGGTGTTCTTCAGCGTATGGTTATTCCTGAGTGTAAATGGGAGCGGATTACCATAGATTTTGTGACTGGGCTCCCTCGGACTTCGAAGAAGTTTGATTTAGTATGATTGTTGATCGGCTGACCAAATCCGCGCATTTAATTCCAGTATGTACTACTTACTCATCGGAGCAGTTAACAGTGATCTTTATCTGGGAGATTTTTTGATTGCATGAGGTTCTAGTGTCTATTATCTAAGATAGGGGTACTCCGTTCACTTCTTAGTTCCGGAGAGTATTTCAGCGAGAGTTGGGTATGCAGGTAGAGTTGAGCACAACATTTCATCCTCAGATGGATAGGCTATCTGAGCGCACCATTCAGATCTTGGAGCATATGTTGCGTGCTTGTGTGATTGATTTTGGAGGTTCACGGGATGAGTTTTTGCCACTTGTAGAGTTTGCCTACAGTAACAGTTATCAGTCGAGTATTCAGATGGCCCCATATGAGGCGTTGTATGGTAGACGGTGTAGATCTCCCGTGGGATGGTTTGAGCCTGGTGAGGATAGATTGATAGGGACTGAGTTAGTTCAGGATGCTTTGGATAGAGTGAAGTTGATTCAGGAGAGGCTTCGCACAGCACAGTCACGCCAGAAGAGTTTTGCCGACCGTAGAGATTGAGAGTTGTCTTTGATGGTTGGTGATAGAGTATTGTTGAAGGTTTCACCCATGAAGGGTGTTATGCGGTTTGGGAAGAAGGGGAAACTGAGTCCCAAGTTCATTGGTCCTTTTGAGATACTCAAGAGGATTGGAGAGGTGGCATATGAGTTGGCTTTGCCACCCAACTTGTCCAGTGTTCATCCAGTATTCCATATGTCTATGCTCCGGAAGTATGTCGGGGATCCATCTTATGTGTTGCACTTCAGTACGATTCATCTTGATGGTGATCTATCTTATGATGTGGAACCGGTGGCTATTCTGGGTAGACAGGTTCGGAAGTTGAGGTCCAAGGACATTGCTTCAGTCAAGGTGTAGTGGAGAGGTCGGCCCGTGGAGGAGGCTACTTGGGAGATCGAGCAGGGAGATGCGGAGTAGATATTCACACTTATTTGAGACTCCAGGTATGTTGATCGACTCACTTGAGGACGAGCATTTCCTTAAGTTGGGGAGAATGTGATGACCCGGTCCGTCATCATGTGAGTTACCACCCCGTTTTTCCTGTTATATGCTTGTTCATGTCTCAATATATGTGTTTGGTGAGTTTGAGTCAATTCGGATCGAGTTTGGTTGGAAATGAGACAAATAGTCTCTTAGAAGAAAGAATAGTCGGGAAAAGTCAACTGGATGTTGACTTGTGAGTTAGAGAGCTCGGAATCGAATTCTCATGATTCGGTTAGCTCCGGGAGGTCATTTGTGGCTTAGGATAGTGATCGGAATTGAATATGGAGGTCCGGTGTAGAAATAAGCTTGAATTGGCTAAGTTGGACTTTTGGCGGAATCCGATCGATAGTTGATATTTTGATCCGGGAGTCGGAATGGAATTTTGACAGTTGCAGTACCTTCGTTAGGTGATTTTGGATATGTCTGCAAATTTTCAGATCATTCGGACATCGTTTGGTCGGGTTTTTGATAGAATGTAGGTTTCGGAAGTTTTGGTTGAATCTTAGGCTTGAATCGGCCTTGATTTGATGATTTCCGTGTTTAAGGGTGTGTTTTTATGATTGGAACAAGTTCGTATCATGTTTTGGAGTAGGTTTGTGGCTTTCATTAGGGTCCAGGGCGCCTTGGGGTGAATCCGGAGGTCCAAACGGACCAAATCTTGCTGTTGGGAACTGCTGAAGTGCAGCAGATATTGCAGAACATGATTGTTCTATGCGATCGCATAGAATGGGTTGCGATCGCATAACAGAGAGAATTGGAGGGATGCGATCGCAGGGCAGTTAACGCGATCGCGTAGAAGGATTTTGGAGAGTTGACATTTTGTTCTCCGCAATCGCATAGATGAGTATGCGATCGCGTAGTATGGCAATGTTGTTCACTGCGATCGCGGGATATGTAATGCGATCGCATAGAGTCTTTTGGGAGCCGGAGGAATTAATGATATGCGATCGCAGGCTGAAGGATGCGATCGCGTAGCTTCGGATTTTTGTGCAATGCGATCCCAGGGGAGATGTCGCGATCGCATAGAGGAAATTACCTGGGCAGACAGACCTGTTAAATAATATTTCATCCGCGAGGGTTTTTATAATTTCACCATTTGTGGGCAAACTTTGAGAGCTAAGTGACGGGATTTGAAGAGGATTTCATCGGGAGATCATTGGAGGTAAGTTTTATGGTGTAAATACATGATTTTATCCTAGAATCTTCATCTATATCACTGAAAATTGAAGGATTTAAGGTGTATCAATGGGGGATATTTGCTCTAAGCCTAGGTTATTGAAATTCATCGATTTGAATGGGCAAACGGAGTCCTATTTTGATAAACTTTATATGCACGGACTCGTGGAGAGATAAGGAATCTGAAAATGTGACTTTTGTATTTTTTCGAGAAGCAGGCCCGGGGGTCGGGTTTTGGCAACTTCGTGATTTTCGATGTAATTCGACTTATTTCGATTGGGTTATGTTCCTTTAGCTCATTTTGATGTATTCTTATTGGTTTTTTATCAGATTTGGCTTCCGAGGAGGTTGATTTGCAAGGCAAGCGCAAGGCGAGCTAGGACTTTTGCCAATTCGAGGTGAGTGGTGGTAATAAATGATGTACTGAGGGTTTGAAACCCCGTACGTGCACTATACAGTGCTATGCTGAGATGAAACACGCGTCATGTGACGAGCGTGGCGGTATTGTGACTGGGGATTTGGACTTGGTCCTTCCCGACTGATAGTTTACTGTGTATAATGACTGAGATTGGGCTTATATCTGTGTATTTTGGCTAGTAGCCGTGTTTGGGGCTTTGTGCCGATCTGTAGGGTATTAGGGAAGCATGTAGAGCTAAGTGACCTTTATATCATGTTGGACACATACACTCAGCCGTATTCATAGTTGTATAGCATATCATGAGCCAGTACTAGATGTGTACTCTGAGTGAGACTACCTGGGGTTGAATACCCTGTTCTAGCTGAGTGGGCCCTAGAGGCCAGGTCTATATTGACTGAGATGGGGTCGAGGACCCGCTGTGAGGTATTGATATATATATATATATATATATATATATATATATATATATATATATATATATATATATATATATCGGATCGGGCTGCACGCTGCAACATTATATATATATATATATATATATATATATATATATATATATATATATATATATATATATATGTATATATGTATATATATATATATATATATATATGTATATATACATACATATATACATACATATATATATATACATATATATATATATATATATATATATATATATATATATATATATACATATATATATATATATATATATATATATATATATATATATGTGTGTGTGTGTGTGTGGATCGGACTGCATGCTGCAGTATCATAGCGCTTGGGCTGAAGGAGCCCCTCCGAAGTCTGCACACACCCCCAGTGAGCGCACTATATATATTGGATCGGGCTGCACGCCGCAGCGCTATATATATTGGATCGGGTTGCACGTCGCAACATTATATATATATATATATATATATATATATATATATTGGATCGGGTTGCACGCCACAGCAGGACTAGGTCAGTGTGGGATCATTGTGAGACAGTTGTGGACTGGGATTGGACTTATAACTGTTGAGATGACTTACCTGTGAGGTTGTTCTTAAAACTGTTTAGTGATAGTACAGGTGTTCTTACTTTCAGTTGTTATTTATTATTATTACTCACTGAGTTGAAAGATACTCACCCCACTCCCCTGCACTTTATGTGCAAATACAGGTGTTCAGGAGGGCAGTTGAGCTACCCGCAGCTGCCACATTTATGTTATTCCGAGGAGACTTCGAGGTAGCTGCCGGCGTCCGCAGGACCCGATCTCTCCCTCTCTATCATTTTGTCTTTTACTATTCTGCCTAGACTTGGATTGTATAGGATATTTTCCATCTGTTAGAGGCTCAGACTTGTGACACCGTGATTGTTGGGCTGTATTTCATGTATTTCCTTTCCGCACTTGTTGTTTCTGTTATGAAAATAAGCTATTAACTGTAATTGATCGGTATTAATTAATAATTGGCTGGTAATATGGATGACATGGTCGGGCTTGCCTAGCAATGTGTTGGGCGCCATCATGACTGTGGTTTGGGTCGTGATGGGTGCTCTACCCCACGCTCATACCTGGCGTGTAAGTCACAACAATACAACACTATGATGTGCAAATCCGAGGTTTCAAACCCTCAGGATATCATTTACAAGTATTACTCACCTCGAACCGGAAAATCTCTGGCTCGCGATGCCTTTGCCCCTCAAATCGGCCTCCACTTCAATCGTATCTAACCAAAATCAAAGCGAATACATCACACTATGCCAATGGAGCAATACCCAATCGAAAATAATCAAAATATAGCAAAATCTCGAAATTAGCAAAACACAAACACCAGGCTCTCTTCTCGAAAAATTACAAAACTCACATTACCAGATTCCTCGTCTTGCCACAAGTCCATACATACCAAGAACTCCCAAATCCGAGTTTAAATGACCTATCAAATTCCAATTTGAAATATCAAAACTCAAGCCCTTGCTTTACCCCTTTTTAATGAATTTCAACCAATTTTCATGTTACATTTAACACAATCTCGTGTATTTAGGCAAATGAACTTACCTCTAACCATTCTCCCTTGAATCCCTCTTCAAAATCGCCTCAAAGCTCTCAAAGCACGCTAAAAAATGGTGGAAATAACATAAGCTTCGCGGGACAAAAATGAATATAAAACCCTTCTGACTCCAGGGGTTCCGCTTCTGTGGTCCCCACACCCGCTTCCGCGATACCGCTTCTGCGGTCATTTTTCCTCTTAAGCGGAATTTTATTAAATCACCAGGGGTCGCTTCTGTCACTCAAATTTCCGCTTCTGCGGGACCTCACCTCCAGGCCAACCGCTTCTGTGACCTTAGGTCCGCTTCTGCGGAATCGCTTAAGAGAAACCTAATCCGCTTCTGCGGAACTCCCCAACTCAATATTAAACCACTTATGTGACCATTCCCTTGCTTCTGCGGAATCGCTTCTGCGGTCCATTTCCGTAGAAGCGAGCATGCTGGATGCCAGCAAACATCTGCCCCTTTCTCAACTTGAATCTCAACCCGTTAGCCATCTGAAATCACCCCGACGCCCCCAGGTCCCCAACCAAAAGCACCAACATGCCCCATCACGTCATTCAAACTTGTTCCAACCATCAAAACACATGAAACAACACTAAAATCGTCAATTCTCATCGAATTCAAGCCTAAGTTCTTCAAAAACTTCCGAAATGCATGTTCGATCAAAAACCCAACCAAACGACGTCTGAATGACCTGAAATTTTGCACACATATCACAAATCACATATTAAAGCTACAACAACTCTTGGAATTCCATTCTGACACTCGGATCAAAATCTCACCTGTCAACCAGAATTCGCTGAAATACTAACTTCACCAATTCAAGCCTAATTCTACGCTGGGCCACCAAAATCAATTCCTATCACACTCCTAAGTCACTAATCATCCTCCGAAGCTAACCAAATCACTGAAAATGACATCCGAGCTCTATAACTCATAAGTCAACATCCATTGACTTTTCCAAAACAAGCCTTCCTTAAAGAGACTAAGTGTCTCATTTCTTATTAAAGCCAATTCGAAACAACTCTAACTCACCACATACCGATAACGAAACATGAAGAAGTATAAAATGGGGAAAATAGAGAAATGGCACATGAGATGATGGGTCGGGTCGTCACATCCTCCCCAACTTAAATAAACGCTCGTCCTCGAGCGTACCCAGAGTTGTACTAGAAGCAACCAAATAGCTGAAGGACCTTACCAAGCATATACCCGGTGTGATCCCTCGTTACCCTACCTCGCATAGGTCCGATAACACATTATAGCTGAAATTTCATAGTCCATGTAACCCATAAACCGTAGAACTACATTGCACTTTCTGAAATCATACACAAGATCAGAACCTCACATCTATACTCAGAATAAGCCTGAACCAGCTGTAATAACCCTCAATCACATGATATACAATATAGATCAAACACTCAAAACAATAACTTCTATTCACAGCAGTTGCCCACAACACCCCGATACCGGTAGAAAATATTTTACCCACTGAGGCCTTATTCCAACTCTTTCATCTACTACCAACGATAAATGAAACACGCAATAAATCGTAAACGTTTCTCAGATCAACCATTCACGAAGCCACTTACCTTTAGGCTAATACCATAGCAGATTCCGATCCGAACCTCGATATTATCCCTCTAATAAGCTAAAATCAAATATATTCGTATCCATTAATGACTCTAACGATCCCCTCAAATCTGACACACCACTCTGGTGATATGATACCTCAACACAGGCCTAAGCCACAACTTGTATAATACGCGCACCAATAAGGAATGGTTTGAACATACTCAAATCATGACAAATGACTCAAACGAAAGAGTTGTACCTCAAGTTCATCAACACCATTACAACAAAAGGCTGAGACCCCGTCTCACATCATAGAAATAGAATGCTAGAATCTACCTTGAAGAGTCATAACTCCACCTAGCCCTTCTACCATGCACGATCATATCGAAACACTGTTACATATGAAATGCCTCAAGTCACTATGATCAAAATCAACAGCCACACACATTTTGATGTTTGGAACCAAAGCAATTCATTACACTCACGGTGAAACAACTAACATACGACATGCAACCTGATAGATCATAATCGATACTCTATTTATCGAGCAACACTCAACTACTCTACCCGCTCGACTTTCACTATAAATCTCAAATAGAACTGCACCACATGTGCCTATAACCAACAAATCATGACATCCCACAACACATAAATCAACTCATAGATCTCCCCAGATCCTTAACAAGCTCAATAACGATAGATTCAACCTATCCATCAACAATACAACTCAGGGACAACCAAGATAAATCAAGCTAAATACGTACCCCATCGACCTACCAATGAACTCATTATCACAAAGGCCTGAAGCTCCTCCTTCCACTACTATAACTCCTGCTGGAGCCGTACGATATGGTGCCCAACACCAAATCAACTTCGAAATCCACAACCTCTCCCGGTAACATGCTCGGCCACAAGGAACACATCAGAAAAGGTCACTTAATACTGAAACTGAATCAATAGTAGGGACATCTGCACTGACATCCTCATGAAGACCCAATTAAGAAAAGCAATCCTTCCCAGCCGTTTGTTGGGCTTTGGAATACAAACCACTCTGCTAGAACATAATCTGATGCACCTCACCACTCAACCTGTGGTATTTTCTGACTTAGCCCATAGGACAATAGTCTAGAATAACTCAACACTGAGACAACCACTCTACATCTCAACATCATGCCCAAAATCTAACATACCAAACGAAGAAAGATCCACTCGGGGCTCTAAATCCCAATGGCCACTAAACGGTATCGATACCCATGATCCACAACCACTGCATAGCCTGTGTCACACCTCTTTTTGGTGCGCCCTTACCCCAGTGGGTAAAAACGGGCGAGGGAGTTTTTCCAATTTAAGTGACAATATTCGAAACGGGATTATTCTATTTATTTCAGAGTCGCCACTTGGAATAAATTTAGGTGTCCCAAGTCACCGATTTATTCAAATCCCGGATCGAGGAATTTTGACTTCCAAATGAAGTCTGCGAACCAGAAATTCTAAGGAAGGAATTTTGTTGACCCGAGGGAAGGTGTTAGGCACCCCCGGATCCCGTGGTACTAGCAAGGTCGCTTCAACTATTATAAATTGCTAAAAAAATATCTGATTTTAATTCATGTTATAAATTACGTGCTCTGATTAAACTTTAAACCGCTTTATTATTTCAAAACTGTACATTTAACTTTTAAGCAAAGCAAGCCTAGTCGCAACATAGACTCGGGCCCTTAACGAATATGCAAATCAAAATGTGCCCGGATCACTTATTTTAACCCATGCCGATTAAAGTGATTATAAGACTAGACAAAAATTGATTCATCTAAAAAAATGTCCGTTGAGTTTATTTCTAATTAAAACCTATACAAAATGATATCGTATCCGCGACTCGTTGAATTAGGGCCAAAGATTGACTGAAAGGTATAAACTAACGAGGAAATTGATTAACTATGTCAGGTATAAATAATTCACCATGGTTCATTATTAGATATGAGACTGTTTATCTTGGATTTCACTACTCTCAATCCGATGTTAATTGGTGAGTTCGAGACTATGCGATCAAAGTTGAACTAGCATTGGCGTATAGGGCATTGGCTACTTATCTTGTTTGCTTAACTACAAATGGATTTAAAGGAAAATCGAGTGAAGAAACTCGATGTGATTCAAGTTATCCTATATTAATGGCTTAACACAAATCAAACTATCATCTTAACATACTTAAACTACTTGACTTTAACAAATTATTTATCTAAAGTTTCAAAGAAAATCCCAGTCCGAATTGGCTAGCTTTTATTTACACAAATCCAAACATATACTAACAAAAAACAGAAACTAGCTAAGCATGAATGAAAACTGGTATCTATTTAAACAGTAGTCCGAAACCAGTCCTAGTTTACAATAATAGACAATACAAGCCTAGCAGATTTTATCTCAAATTATACATGGTGAAAGCAAGAACTAGGTAGACATAAAAAACTATGCGCACTCTTAATCCTTCAATAGCTAACAATACAGTTTCTATTACAACAATCAGTCCCAATTTTATAACTAGCTAATAGGATCATTCATATGGTGGCCTCACAACAGGATTTAAAACATGCTCTCATTTCATTTCCAGTAGAAGAATAGACAACCCAAGGATGTGTACCTAATTTTAACAGCAGAAATGAAAGAGGAAAATCAGTAAGCAATTCCCAGCAAAAATAATAACAAACACAATGGCAATAGATCCCAGTAATGAATACGGCTACCAAAGATGCGACAATAACAAACTAGTAACAGATTGAAGTTCCAGAAGTAGGCTAAAACGAAACTAAGAGTTTCACAAATGGCAAACAACCACTTCAGAACCAAAACATCAATAAATGAGACCCCAGTAACTTGACAAACAACCTTAAGATAGCTTTGGATAGAATCTAACGTGGAATGATTCAAAGGAAGAGACTGTTGAAACAGTTTTGATACCCAAAATCATGCAACAGTATTAAAGGTAGGATTTTTTTCTTCTTCTTTAGACTAGAGATCACTCTCGAACTCACTTAAACAGGTTTTTAACGACTAACATACTCTCAATGAAAAATCAGCAGACTTTCTTTCTCACTATTGCCCGAAAAGATGTCTAATATGTATGTATGTGTAAATCTCTGTATCTGAAGGTTTGTAATCTATGTGTGTGTGTATCCAATATATACCCTTTTATAGCCTTAATATCCAAACCAGCAGCCTCTTTTTAATTATTTTAAAATACTGTCCAGCCCACTTAACTGCTTTAAGCATGGTTTTATATAAAAAAACTCTAAAGTTCAAAAATATAGTGGAATACCATGATGCCCTGCAGATTCCACTATATTCAACCATGTGCAATGCACATTTTTAATATTAAACCTAAAATGATTCTTGTTTCCACTACTTAGTGTTTAACAGGCTGCATTTTGCACTGAAGATCTTCTTTTAATCCTTTTAAACACCAATTTCAGGGTGTCTTTGGTGTTTAATTAGCATGCCAATTAACTAATCTCTATTAAGATCACAACTATAACCAATTTCGACCCTAATTAAGATAAAATAAATCAAAAATGATTTAAATCAATACTAACAGTGTTTCCATACTATTCTAACAAATCCATACGACTGATCGACAACATTTATTCGAGCAATTACAACACACACACAAGATAACAATCGAATGATGCACTTAACAGTGATGCACATGGTCGGGCAAGAATAAAGATACGAAATTAATCATTCGACGATGCTAATCGAAGCAAATTCGTATCCTATGATGACACATTTAAAACAACAAAACAGAAATAAACATTGACCAAATAAAGGTCTTTGAGGAGAAGAAAACAGAGAAAACTAACAACAAAATAATAAAACAACTACACAAACCAATGAGTACAAAAATAAATAAAAATAGAAGAGAAAATACCCTGAGAAGGGAAATTCAGAACAAACAGGCTTGGGACCAAACAGACTCGGACCTTTTGAGGCCAAACGGGCTATAATTGAGTGTTCTCGAGTGAGAACAACTCGACTAAAACCCATTGGAACCTCAAAATCTCCAAACAGGCTCAAAACATTCTTCTAGGGTTCTTGAGGCTCAGATTTGGGGCTCGATGGTTTCTGGTTGGATTTGTATCAAATTAATGGTGGTTTGTGATTGGGGAGGTGAGGTGAGGGCTGGGTATGAGTTTGGGATCGAGTGGAGGCGTCGCCGCCACTAGGAAGTAGTGGCGGCTACTAGGGTTCATGGCTAAAAGTTGAGATTCGAGGAGTTCCAGGGATGTTCGAAAGAAACGGGGAGTGGATTGAAGGTAACGAGGCTATGGAGATTACGCCGTGTGAATTTGGAGCGATTTGGTGACTGACCGCCGCCGTGGGCGATTTCTGGCAGGCGGTCAGCGACGGGGTAGGGCGGCGAAGACATAACTGTCACGACCCTAGTTCACCAATTGTGAACATGTCGTGATGGAACCCAGTCCCCACGACTAGGTAAGCCTAACACGTTGCGGAATATACAAGTTATAAATACTTAAATAAGAAACAGCGGAAAAATAGCATAAAAGATATGTAATCCGTGCCGCTTGGCACATACATCCATCACACAATGAATAAAACACTACCAAGATCCGGAACCCCACGGTAACACAGACTAAAAGAGAAAATACAACTGTGGCTCTATGTGTAAAGAGTATCTAACAACGAAATGAAGAAAATGTCAACTAGTACTACTAGAATAGAAGGAAAGCCTCCGGATCTGCGGACGTAGCAGATCATACCTCGAGGTCTCCGGAAAAGCTGCGGAAATCACCTAGCACGAGCCTGCTCTGATGTACCTGGATCTGCACAACAAAAGTGTGCAGAAGAGTAGCATGAGTACACCACGGCGGTACTCGGTAAGTGCCAAGCCTAACCTCGATGGAGTAGTGACGAGGTAGGTCAGGGCCCTACTGAGAAACAATAATATAATGATGAAAACAAAATAAACAGTTTAAATGATAATAATTTCCGAAATAACAACATTATGATGATTACTGCAATTGTCTACAATCAAGCTAACAACAAATAACCAACTCAAAGAAACGAATCCAGGATCTGTGGGAATTGAACCCACAGTCCCATTCTCAGTACCTCTGGGTCTCCGGGAATCGAACCCGCACCCCTAGTCCACATTCCAATAATCTCAGAATCTCGGGAATCGAACCCGTAGTCCACATTTCAATAAATCTCAGGATCTCGGGAATCGAACCCGTAGTCCATATTTCAATAATCTCGGGATCTCGGGAATCGAACCCGTAGTCCACATTTCAATAAATCTCAGGATCTCGGGAATCGAACCCGTAGTCCATATTTCAATAATCTCGGGATCTCGGGATCGAACCCGTAGTCCATATTTCAATAATCTCAGGATCTCGGGAATCGAACCCGTAGTCCACATTTCAATAATCTCAGGATCTCGGGAATCGAACCCGTAGTCCATATTTCAATAATCTCAGGATCTCGGGAATCGAACCCGTAGTCCATATTTCAATAATCTCAGGATCTCGGGAATCGAACCCGTAGTCCATAACCACAGCAAGTAAAGGAATACACAGAGAGAAGTATAATATGCTTAATGATAACTTCGCCGATGAACAGCGCCAACGATTACCAAGAAAACTCAAGTAAGTCAATTAAGCAACTAGACGGTTAGATTCTATCTAATCATGCTTTTCTAACTACTACCGGGTAGGAATATCGAATTTAACAACTAAGAACAGGAATATCACTCATTGAACATTTTGAGTAAGGTATGTGTTCAACAACCAGCGCATGTACACGCCCGTCACCTCGCGTACAAGGCATTTAAAGTATCACAATAATATCCTAGGGGTGAAAGTCCCCCACACGAAGTTAGACAAGCCACTTACCTCAATTCCGGTACAAAACCGCTAAGTAATAACCCTCTTGCCACGAATGTCGGCCTCCACAAGTGTAGAATCTGATAAAAATCAATAGAATCACATCAAAATAGGCCAATTGGGCATTACCCAATCAAATTAACTCAGAATACACCAAAACCCACAAGTTGCCAAAACCCGACTTTCGGTACGCTTATCGAAAAATCACGAAAGTTATATATTTGGGTTCCTTATCTCAATACGAGTCCGTGCATATAAAATTTATCGAAATCGGACTCCGTTTGCCCATTCAAATCAAAGGTTTTCTAAAGGTTTTGGTCTAGGGTGAAAACCCCCATTAATTACCCCAAATTCCTCCATTTTCATGAAAAACTTGCATAATATTATCAACAACAATCATAATTGGAGTCCATAATTGATTACCTGAAGAAACCCCTTGAATCTCCCTTCAAAATCGCCCAAATCGCCCCTTAAGCCGAGCCCTCAAAGTTTGGAAATGTTTCTGAAATTTCTAACTTCCGACATAATTAACTCCCTGCGATTTCCGCTTCTGCGGACGAAATTCCGCTTCTGCGGATCCGCTTCCGCGAAGCCTAGGCCTGGCTGGCCCAATCCGCTTCTGCGAGAAAAGGACCGCTTCCGCGCGTCCGCTTCCGCGATTGGACAACCGCTCCTGCGAGATTTCCCGCTTCTGCGATCAGTGGTCCGCTTCTGCGGACTCGCTTAAGCGGATTTCCCCTCCGCTCCTGCGGATTCTCACTCCCCGACCCAAGGTCGCTTCTGCGACGAGTCTTCCGCACCCGCGACTCCGCCTCAGCGGAAGGGGATCCGCCTCTGCGAACCCAGGCGCTCCTGCGCCCCAAGTTCCGCTCCTGCGGGCTCGCCTCTGCGGTCCCATTTCCGCAGGGGCAAAAACGACAGAGCCAGAATTCCTAAACCTGCAATTTCCATGATTTTCTCCCGTTTAACCATCCGAAACCACCCCGAGGCCCCCGGACCTCATCCAAACACACCAACACATCCTAATACCTTATTCGAACTTGTTCCAATCCTCAAAACGTGTCTAACAACATCAAAACCCATAATTCACATCGAATTCAAGCCTAAATTTCTTAAAACTTTCCGAATTGCACATTCGATCTAAAACCCGACCAAACGACGTCCGAATGACCTGAAAATTTGCGGACATATCCAAAATCACATAACGAAGCTACGAAAATTGTCGGAATTCCATTCCGACCCTCAGATCAAAATCTCACCTATCGTTCGGATTCGCCAAAATTTCAACCTTCGGCATTTCAAGCCTAATTGAGCTACGGACCTCCAAAATACATTCCAAACGCGCTCCCAATCCCGAAATCACCTAACGGAGCTAATGGAACCATCGGATTTCCGTTCCGAGATCGTCTTAACACTGTTCCGGCTACGGACCGTTTCCTAGCTTTAAAGCTCTCATTTAGGGACTAAGTGTCCCAAAATGCTCCAAATTTCATAACCGACTCTCTCGGCAACCCACAATAGCAGAAATGAACTTAGGGGAACAGTTAAATTAGGGATTGGGGCGTAATTTTCTAAAACGACCGGTCGGGTCGTTACAATAACCCTCTCTCTGAAGAGACAGGGTCTAGTTTGGGTTGTTTTTGGGGGGAGGGGGGTAGGGTAAATGTGTTTGGTATATTAAAACGGGTGTTTTAATCTAAACCGTCGGATTATTACATCCAACGGCTAAGATGAATTGAACTAGACTGGAACGGGGTCGTTTGAGGGTAGTACGGGGTCGTTTGGTTTAGTTAAGAGACAGGTAATGGGCTACGCTGGGATGGGTCTAGGTTAAACGGGGAGCTTGATCTCAGCTGTCTAGTTGATTTGATCAACGGCTCATAATGGCAATGCCAATACAGCGTCGTTTGGGGCGTCTCTGAAACGGGTGATTTGGATTGGGCTACTGGGGCATTTGGGTTAGAGGAGATTCGTGTTTGGGCTTGGATTTGGTCAAGTCTGGGCTGCCCGGTCCAGTTCTTCATTTTCTAATTCTTTTCTCTTTTTTTTTTAATTCCTAACTTATTAAAAACAAAACTTCTAAATTACATAACAAAATCAAATTAATTTATAAGAATACTAATCAAGTTCTATTAACACACACAATTAAAATATAAATCATACAAATAGACCTTTAAATGATAAATGTAAAGTGTATTATTTTTTTGTGATTTTATTATTTATTAAATATTTTGATAACAAACTTAATTACTCTAAATAAAACCTAAATGAAAATGCAACATATCTTTTTGTGTTTTTATATTAATTTATAAATGATCACGCACAGACAAAACTGCAAATAATAATTAAGAAATCACACAAAACTCACAGAAAATCACACACAACACAAAACTATTTTATTTTGAATTTTTAGGAGTAATTCTCTTGTAGGGCAAAAATCACGTGCTTACAGCTGCCCCTCTTTGCCCGGAAACACGAAGAGTTTTCGTGAAAAGATAAATGAGCGAATACGAGTGATTTTTGCCCGTTCGAGCACTCCGTGTGAAGCATTTTTTGAAAAACCTTGACCGAGCCTTTTCTTCGGGAGGCCTCCTACATATCCCGGGCTAAACAGGAATCAGGTCAATGTAGTTCGGGAAGTTTTGGTAGCTGGGACTACCGTGGACTAACACTTTGCTGTTACTGTTGCTACTGTTGCTGCTATTGCTGCTTACTGCTTACTGACCTCCTTATTATAACCAAAAGGAAATTGAAGCTAAGCTAGCTATTCTATCAACTATGAGTTACAAGATTTCTATCTATAATTCTCTCGAAAACTTGATCTTGAGTCTTAGCTGATTTTGCTGTAGACCTTGATCTGAATCTTGATGCTTGCAAGCTGTACATGCTTGTTTATTTCTGTAACATTGAGTGAAATGGGATTGGCGGAACTCGTGACTTCAATTAGATTCTGAGCAATCCGCGCCTCTGTTTACTCCAACATTTGAGCTCATCTTCTTTTTGGTTCTTTTCTTCTTATCTTTATTCTGGATTGAGACTCAACTCGTAGGTTATCTCGATCCTTGCGTCCCGAGGTCAAACCTGCTTAGACAACAAAACAAACAACCGAACAAAATTTTTATGCCCCAGTTTCACTAGGAAAATTTTGTGAGTTAGCCGTGACACAAAAAGTGATTTAAAAGACTCTTCGATATTGGCCGAGAGAATCTCGATTTTTAAATCTTGTTTTGAAAATAAATGCTCCACGGTTTTCTGGCTGGGTTATTTTGAAAAAGGTTCCACGGTTTTCTGGCCGGGTTATTTTGAAAAAGACTCCACGGTTATCTGGCCGGGATATTTTGAAAAAAGAGGGTCTCCAAAGCTTTCTGGTTGGGAGATTCTCGGTTTTCTGACCGGGATACTCTGAAAAGAAATGCTTCACGGTTTTCTAGCCGGGAGATCCTCGGTTTTCTGGCCGGGATTTCAAGGAAATGCTCTATAGCTTTCTGGCTGGGAGATCCTCGATTTTCTGGCCGGGATTTAAAACAAATGCTCTATGGCTTTCTGGCCGGGATTTTGAAAGAATTGCTCCACGGTTTTCTGGCTGGGAGATCCTCAATTTTCTGGCCGGGATTTTGAAAGAAATGCTCCATGGCTTTCTGGCTGGGAGATCCTCGGTTTTCTGGCCGGGATTTTTGAAAGTATTGCTCCACGGTTTTCTGGCAGGAAGATCCTCGATTTTCTGGTCGGGATTTTTGAAAGAATTGCTCCATGACTTTCTGGCCGGGAAATCCTCGGTTTTCTGGCCGGGATCTTGAAAGTAATGCTCCACGGTTTTCTGACCGGGAGATCCTCGGTTTCTATCCGGGATATAAAAGAAATGCTCCATGGCTTTCTGGCTGAGAGATCCTCGGTTTTCTTGCCGGGATGTTTGAAAGAAATGCTAAACTACCACGATTTGATTCTCTTTTGGGGTTTTCATTTTCCTTTCCTTCCTTCTTCCCTTTTGGGTTTTCTTTTAGGTGTTTTCCTTTTACTCATCAACAATGCATAAAGGAAACTTCCCTTTGGGCAATTTTCTTTGTTACAGAGCCATTTCAATGCTCGCGCATTTCATTTCTGTGGATTGCACATTCCTTTTGCACAACAAACTTGAAATAGACCGGTTTTCAGCAAAGAACAATTTGTTAGCTGAAACGGTGGTTGATTTTGTGGCCTTGGTTATCTTCAACGCTTGATCCTGGCCCCATTTCCATTGAGAACTTTGTTGCTGATTGTCTTTGAGGGTGACTTTCTTTCAACCTGACCGGGTTCAGCCTTAGGATTTCATGATGACTTGCCCGTGTGGGCTCTGTCCTTTTACTTCATTCTGTTTTTAAAACCTTAGATTTTGATTTCCTTTTCCTTCCTAACGTCCTTTCCTTTGGAGGCAATTGACCATCATGATCAGTCGGGATTGGATCAATACACCACTGAGGCTGGGTATTTTTCTTTGCCTTTTTACCAGACGGAGTTTTGTATAAACGGTCCTGCCACCTTTTCTTTGTAATAGTTTTAGAATTCAATGTTAAGCTGAAAGGGATTCAAAGAAAAATGAACAAAGAGTGAAAAAATGACTCGAAAATAGAAGCGTCCCTTTTGGGGGAAAAAGAAGGACTTATCTGGGGGGTATGATGGCTTCAAACCGACATGACATGCTTCTTGAACTGGATGCCCGATCGTCACGAACTTCCATTTTCTCATGAACCAAAACGGGTCTATGTTTCCAAACTAGGGAACATTGCCAGGACCTTTAGTGGTGAAATCCTCTTTTCGGTTGATAGCGCCATTTGCAGGTTTTCGCTATCCGACCTCTCTCATTTCTTTTCTTACCATCGCCCAATAGCACTCTTTGCGAGTTTTCACTAACGGACTCTCTCATTTTGTATTTCTCTACTCCCATCGCCTTATGGTGCCCGAAGGTTTTCACCAATAAGACTCTCATTTTATTTTCTCTTAATTTAAGACGCTTTAGTTCTCAACAATGATGTTTCTCATTTTCTATGCCTCTGTATCGATATTGAAGGACTTGTACTCGGTTTTGGGTGAAAAGAATTATGGACAAAATTACAACTTTGGAACCATTTGGTGAACTCTTGGTCAAACCATTATAACACCTGCCCCAGTTTCAATTTCGGGGAAAATTAGATTTTTGTTTTGGTGTAACTAAACCTCAGATAGAGGCTGCCTACGCATCCTTTCGGAATCAAGTCAGAATGTAGTTTAGTATAATTTTGTTTTGTTTTGTATTTGGTTTTGGTTTTGGTTTTGGATTCCAAAGAGGGTAGCCAAGGACATGTAACCGGCTCAAAGGGTTTAAGAAAGGGTTGGTAGTGTTTGGGTAGCGGGAATAAAAGCCTTCATCATTTCGACACGCAAAGACATCACCGAAGCAAACTCAAACATAATACCTTTTGACAGCGTCTGTATTCACAGCTATTACAGGATCATTTCGTTCCATATCTCCCAAGTATAATGCTCCTCTCGGCAATATCTTCCTGATGATGTATGGCCCCTTCCAATTAGGAGCAAATTTTACTTTCGCTTCCCGGTGATGTGGAAGAATGCATCTTAACACCAACTGACCTACTTCAAAATTTCTGGGTCGTACTTTCTTGTTGTAAGCATGAGCCATCCTTTGTTGGTACAACTGCGCGTGACAGACCACAACCATTCGCTTTTCGTCAATTAAGGTTAACTGCTCCAATCGAGTCTTAACCTATTCGCTATCTTCAATCTCTACTTCAAATATTGTCCGGAGTGAAGGAATTTCTACCTCTGCGGGTATCACAGCCTCGGTTCCATAAACTAGTAGGTATGGGGTTGCTCCTACCGATGTGCGCACTGTAGTACGATATCCCAGTAAGGCAAAAGGTAATTGTTCATGCCACTTTCTAGACCTCTGGATTGTCTTCCTCAAAATCTTCTTGATGTTTTTGTTTGCTGCTTCAACAGTGCCATTGGCTTTAGGCCGATAAGGAGTGGAGTTTCTATGCGTTATTTTGAATTTTTCTCATATTTCTACCATCAAACGACTATTCAGGTTCGCGGCATTGTCCGTGATGATAGTTGCAGGTTTACCAAAACGACATATAAGATTTGAATGTACAAAATCCACCATGGCTTCTTTGTGACTGATTTGAGAGTGACAGATTCAACCTATTTTGTGAAGTAATCAATAGCGACCAGTATAAATTGGTGCCCATTCGAAGCTTTCGGCTCAATCGTGCCAATGACATCCATGCCCCAAGCGACAAAAGGCCACGATGCTGACATAGGATGTAGCTCGTTTGGAGGTGCATGAATTAGATCTCCATGTACCTGACATTGATGGCATTTCCGAACGAAACTGAAACAGTCTTTCTCCATAGTTATCCAATAATACCCAGCTCGAAGGATTTTCTTGGCCAAGACATACCCGTTCATATGAGGTCCACACACTACTGCGTGTACTTCATGCATGATTCTCCCTGCTTCATCAATATCAAAACATCGTAATATATTGAGATTCGGGGTTCTTTTGTACAAAACTTTGCCGCTCAAAAAGAAACCACTTACGTGTCGCCGGATGGTTCTCTTCTGATCTCCCAAAGCATGTTCAGGGTACTCTTGTGTTTTCAGAAACCTCTTGATATCGTAGTACCATGGCCGGATATTTGACCCTGCCTCGATTACATTGCAATAACCATGTCTTTCCTTGATTTGGATTTCCAAATGATTGATGTGGGCGTTGCCTGGATAAGGTAGAATTGAAGCTAGAGTGGCAAGTGCGTCAGCCAGTTCATTGTGACATCGTGGGATGTACTTAAACTCTATCGATGCAAATCGCTTGCCAAGATTATCCACATGCTGTCGGTAAGGGAGGAGCTTGACGTCTCGGGTGTCCCATTCACCTTGGGCTTGTTTGATAATTAGATCCGAATCTCCCATGATCAGTAAATCTTCAACACTCTGATCAATTGCCATATTCATGCCCATGATGCAGGCCTCATATTCAGCTGTATTGTTTATGCAAAAGAAACGGAGCCTGGTTGTAGCTGGGTAATGCTGACCGATATGAGATATCAAAATTGCCCCAATCCCTACACCTTTAGCGTTTACTGCTCTGTCGAAGAACATTTTCCAAGCATGGGTGTCCTCAGGGACTATTTCTATTATGTTTACCTCCTCATCTGTAAAGTAGGTATTCAATGGTTGATACTCTTCATCAATCGTGTTTTCGTCCAATTGATCTGCCAATGCCTGGGCCTTCATTGTCGTGCGAGTGAAATAGACTATGTCGAACTCCGTGAGTAGGATTTGCCATTTTGCCAACCTTCCGATGGGCATCAGTTTCTGGAATATGTACTTCAAAGGATCCATCCTGGTAATGAGGTGAGTTGTATGAGCTTGGAGGTAGTGTCTCAATTTCTAAGCGACCCATGTCAGAGCACAATACGTTCTTTCCAGCAAAGTGTACTTGACCTCATAACTAGTGAACTTCTTGCTCAAATAGTAGATTGCCTGCTCTTTCTTCCCTGTTACATCATGGTGCCCGAGGACACAGCCAAAGGAGTTTTCCAAGACTGTCAGATACAAGAACAGCGGTCTCCCTTACTCCGGCAGGACTAAGACTGGAGGATTCGACAAATATTCTTTTATTTTGTCAAAAGCCTCTTGACATTCAGCTGTCCACTTGATTGCAACGTCTTTCTTCAGCAACTTGAATATAGGCTCACACGTAGAAGTCAATTGGGCGATGAACCTGCTGATGTAGTTTAGTCGGCCAAAAGACTCATTACGCCTTTCTTCGTTCTTGGAGGAGATAAGTCCCGGATGGATTTTATCTTTGTTGGATCCAACTCAATACCTCTCCTACTGACTATGAAACCCAGGAGTTTACCTGATGGGACTCTGAAGGCACATTTGGCCGGATTCAACTTCAAATCGTACTTTTGCAACCTTTCGAAGAATTTCCTCAAGTCTCGGATGTGCTCGCCCTGAGTTCTGGATTTGACGATCACATTGTTCACGTACACCTCCATTTCCTGATGCATCATGTCGTGGAAGATGGCAGTCATGGCTCTCATGTATGTTGCTCCAGCATTTTTCAAACCGAATGGCAGGACTCGGTAGCAGTAAGTGCCCCAAGGTGTTGTGAAAACAGTCTTCTCGGCGTCCTCTTCATCCATCAATACTTGATGATATCCCGCATAATAATCCACAAATGATTGTATCTCATGATTTGCACAGTTGTCAACGAGGATATGGATGTTCGGTAAATGGAAGTTATCTTTGAGACTTGCCTTATTCAAATCTCGGTAATCCACGCATACTCGAGTTTTCCCATTCTTCTTTGGCACAGGAACAACATTAGCTAACCACGTGGTATACTGTACCACTCGATTGCCCCCATTTTTAACTGCTTGTTGATTTCTTCTTTGATCTTATCACTCATGTCAGTCTTGAATTTCCTCTGCTTTTGTTGCATTGGGGGACAGTCAGGGTAAATTGGTAATTTATGCACCACTAGATCGACCCCTAATCCTTGCATGTCATCATAAAACCAAGCAAACACGTCTTTAAACTCAAGCAAGAGCTGAATTATTACATCTCGAGTTTTCTCATCTATGTGGATGCTTATCTTAGTGTCTCGGATCTCTTCGGGGGTTCCCAAGTTAACCGGCTTGGTGTCATTCAAATTTGGCTTAGGTTTATTCTCAAAGTGTTCCAAATCTCGGTTTATTTCCCTAAAAGCCTATTCTTCATCGTATTCCAGTTCTTGGTTCATTATTTCCAAATTAAGTGGATTGTTCAGATTTGAGCGTGAAGTCCGCAAGCATGTATTTAAAGCCGCATTATTATGACTGAAAAGAGAGAATAAAAAGAGAAAACAACATGAATTAGAAAGAATGCAAAAATAACGATGAAATATTGATTTCATTTCTTGGAATTTTGGGAAGATAAATAGGGTTACATTTGGGAAATTAAAGACAAGAAAACAAAGAAAAACATCCGAGTTACACCCTGAAATAACTTGTGATGTAGGAAAAATGACAGGACAAGTCTACCAGAACTCCCGCCTGACTGGGAATGGTGTAGCCTTCCAATTTTGCAATTTAGCCTCTGGTCCCACATACAGCACCTCAGCGGTGCTAGTACATTCTCCCAATTGAACCATATTGACATTGTAAAGCATTTGCCTCATGGCTTCACATATGTCTTCTATCTCTTCAGCTGTGAAGATCTCATCATTTTCTTCTTCTTCATTTTACCTCGGGTGAACAAAGGTCTGGTAAAAATGTGGCAATGGCTGCGGTAGAACCCATCCGCTTTCCTTTCTTTTATCAACCCATTTCTCGTCTTCAGGGGTAGGGCATAAGCCTACTCCAACGAACTTTTCAGTTGTGGGCAAAGTTATTAGCTTCGATATTACTTGTAAGGACTTTCCCAAACCTTTCCCTGGCTGGAAGCCGTGCTTAATCATCTCTTTTGCCACCATAATTGAGGCATTAGACAAAAAAGGCTGGGGGCAAGGGCTCCCCTCCTCATGCTGATCTGCCAATACAATCTCAAAGGCTTGATAGACGATGTGTTCACTCCCTTCTTTTGCTTCTAAGCACGAGATAGATGGATCCCGATAGATCGATTGCTCATCTTCCCCATGGACCACGATCTCTTGCTCCTCACGCTCGAACTTTATCATCTGGTGGAGGGAAGAGGGTGTGAGCACGTGATTTTTTCCCTAAGCAATAAATTCCAAAATTAAAATAAATAATATTTTTGTGTGCAATTGCATGTTGTGATTGGAATAAGATGCATTTGTGTGTGCAAAAAATTAAAAAATGAAATTAGAAAATTAAAAAATAGGTTAAGTACAATTAAAGGATTTAAAAAAAAGGAAAATTAACAAAAATGCAATAATGCCGGAAATTAGATAAAAATAGCAGAAAAATGTAAATATCATAAAATTAGAGAAAATAGGAAATTGAATAATTGAAAATAATACAAAAAGAAAAAATGAAATACCAAAGAAAATACCATAAAAAATAATAATTAAATACAAGGAAAATACAAAAATACAGTAAAATTGGGATAGAATTTGAAAATGCTAGCCCAAATGCATAATGGCCCAAGAGGTCCGGTCCAACTTCTGATATAAGAACCAATCTAAGCCGTTCATATAGCTGATCTAACAGCTGAATTCAAATCCCTATTTTAAAAATAAAACGACACAGTTCTATGAATTAATCTGGGTCGTCCATCTAGTAAGATCTGACGGAGATACGTGAGTCTCCAATTAAAATCAAACGACGCCGTTTCTAATATTCAATCCTGGCCATTGATCATCAATGATCCAACGGCCAGGAACTCATCAAACGTAACGAGTATATAAAGGTCCGGTTCTTCAGAGACCGGCCATTCTCCTATCTTTAACCGTAGCCGCCTCTGCTTCATCTTCTTCCTCTTCTTTTCTCATTGCCGGCCATGGAGACTGGCCGCCCCTCGTGGCCGTCTCCGGCAACCTCTCAACCCCCAAACCTTTTCTCCCCTTCTTTTCCACCATAAACCACCTTGAAAACCCCTGAAACCACGAGAAAACACAACTTCTTGAAATTCCGGTCATCGGCGTTTCTCTTCGGTGACCAAACCTATGAGAACCGCTCCCAAATTAACACCACCTGACCCTCATACCCTGATCTATCACCTCCCATAAAAGGTTTCTTTCGAATATCTCTCCAGATGCTCGAATATTCCAAAATAGGTCGCCGGAACCCTAACTCCGGTCGACCTAAAAATCAAACCCCAAACCAAACCTCTCTCTTAACATACCCTGAACCCATCTCTACCACTAAAACAATAAAAAGACTTCAACTTGAAGTCTGAGAGAAAAACTGGAAAAAAGAAAGAAAAGAAACCGGAAAAAAGATTTCAACTTGAAGTCTGAAAGAAAAGAAAAGGAAAAATAACAAGAATAAAGGGGAAATAGCACAGGAGACAGATCCTACAAAGCTAAGTCCCCTTCCTCTCATTCTCTGTTTTTTATGATTTTTGTGTTCTTTCTTGTTTTCTTTGTTTACATGATTCATCTTCATCTTCTTTATGTTTTAGCATGAATTTTGTCTAATTTCTTTTTCTTGTTAGTCGTTTAAGCTAATTGCATATTTAAACTAGTTTCATTTTTTGAAATAATCTCTGTTATGTTTCTTAATAGCATGTCTTCTTTGAGCTTCTTTGATAGAAGCATATTTATGCTTAATCAAACACACCCGAGCATGATTAGGGTTTTCATTAGTCTTTTGACATGAGAAAGTTCTGACTATGCCTCATTTATGCTTAATTGACATACTCTGTCTGGAATTTGAATTATGAGTCTATTTGATTGAAATTCAACAATATTCAATCTCTTCTCTGAGTTTTGGTTAAATGACAAGTAATTCTAATTTTATGGCTATGTATGCAATTTAATGTGAAAGGGCTATGTCTGCAATGATTTTGTGTTATTTGACTGTTTTTAAGCCTAATGTACTTAGGTGATATTGGTTATATCTGTAATAGTGTGGTAATTTGATAAGTGGCTAAGTCTGAAAACATGTTTTAAGTAGTTAAGAAGGTTAAAATTGAAAACAACATAAAAAGGGTCATAATTGAAATAAGTAATAAGAGTGGTCAGTCTTGTAACTGACCAACTCTGTAGTTCTTTAATTCTGAATTCATTGGCTAAGTTTTAAATTGGTTAAATCTGTAATAAACTGACTTAAGTCTGAAATTGGCTAGACTTGCAAAGTCTTAGCTGGCATGTGATAACTAATTGGCTAAAATTGCAAAGTTAAGTCCAAACATTGGACTGGCTAAGCCTTAAATAGAATAGATTTAGATAAACAAGCAGGCTAGTCCTGCAAATTAACTCTAATAACAAAAAAATGAAAGGAAAAGGCTAAAATTGAAATAAGTTGAAGTTCAAATCTGGCCAAGTCTTAAATAACTCATTAATATTGGCCAGAAGTTAAATAATGACTAAAAACAACATACCCTAACCTGGACAAGGTCGGGTAAATAGTGAATGCCATTAAGGGCATAAGAGGAATAGAAAATGGCATAATTGTGGATTTAGTAGAGCCTATGAGGACACTAAAGACATTTAGGCCTATGATTTCTGCAATATTGCACAAAACTAAGGGTATAATAGACCCAAATAAAAGGCAACTTGGTAAATAACTTTAGCAAGTGGGGGTACACTGGTAAAAGACCCCAAAAGGAATCAATTAGAACCTTCCAGCAACATGCTGGAAGGCAAATTCAAAACAGAAAATGGTAGTTAAGTGTAACAATTGGAGGAATTCATGGGAGGAAACTAGAAATTACTTTTCAGCTTTTCCCCCCAAAATTTTCACCAATCTCACCTATAAATAGACCACATTTGAGCCTGATTAGAGGCTGGATTTTAGAATCAAAAATTCAGAGAATATACATATAGATTTATAGAGTAAAGCTTCCTGGGTGTTAGTCGAAGCTTATTCCTAAAAGCTGTAGAAGATTTCCTACTGTTTCGCTGGTTTTCTATTGCTTATTTGCTGGGTATTTGCTTTGCTACTTCTCTGGGATTCAATTGACTGCTGGAATTCGTTCCTATTGCTGTTGCACTGCCTGTCGTGATCTAACTGCTATTTCCTGCCTATTTACCTTAGACTCATTAGTATTTTTGCTAAATCAGGTACACACTCCCTATTCGAGCAATGTAATTGAAGTCAAATTGATGAAATGAAAAGCCTGACTCGAGTTTAAAAGCTTCTCTGTTATTTGTTTTTCTTTTACATTTAGTATAAATAGTTGAATTTGTAATTCGATAGGTATTGATTGTATAATTAGCACCTATGAAGCACAAATTGGTGCTGGAGAAAAAAAATGTAATAAGGTAGATTGTAGTAGTATTAGTAGTAGTCGTAATCACCTAGCTAATAAATAGTTTAATAGCTAAAACCTGGAATCAAATGAATCTGCAAGTGAATAGGCAATTAACAACACTAGCATGCAAAGTTAGCTTAAATCAGAAATTAATCAGATCAAATTTGAAACGACACTAGTAGTTAATGAAATACTGTAATTAGACGAAGTCGTATATAGTGTTAGTTTAATATCAAGTTTAATCATCTAATTAGCTTCTTCTGAAAACCATGGATTGATTACATCATGTTATCGTTAATATAGATTAGTCTAGACACTAAGTAATTAGAAATCAGCCTGTTAAATCGAAGCTAATTCACATTGAATGTTTGAAGTTAGAATTCATTAGTGTACTATTGTACTTCATTTCCTTCTTTGAATAAAATATTTCCAGTTACCTTGTCTTCTGAATATCAGTTATTTGTGTATATAATGTTTTCTAATTTCTGTTTCCCTGTTATAACGATACCTGATCTGGGCCTAATAGATTGCGAAGGCCCAGAGTTATGCGAGACTACTATTGGGCTGCTGATGAATGTAATTCATCGCGTTTCTGGGTTTTCAATACCCAGGAATGTAGTTTGATATCTGTTGAGACCAAATCCAAGCCCATGTGTAAATAAATAAGGCCTAGATTCTGATGCTGAGAATAACGAATTAAGGAAAAACCAAATAGAAACACATAGTCTATATAAGACCAGCCTATTAAAATGAGTTGGGATGAGCCTCATATAAAAATGAAGCAGCGGGGCCCCCAAATAACTAAGTATATATATATATATATATATATATATATATATATATATATATATATATATATATATATATGTTAGACTCGGGAAGGTTGCTAGGTAATTTCACAACCTTTCCAAAATATTAAAATGTCGTTAGACGATTTAGGCATGATTTAAAAATATACTTTCCTTAATACGAGTGCACATTTGATGTGACTCAAATCGTAAGTCCCGGCGAAGCCGAAACGTGTTAAAGGTCACAGGCGTACTTGTTGCGGTGTGACTCGAAATACGTTTTCACAACGTCGTAATTCGTAAAAAATATTAAAGTCTAAAACACGTACACATTGTTAAAAAGCATATAATAAGTCATGTAAAACCGAAAATGACAGCTGAGTGACCGTGCTAAAACCACGGAATCCGGGAGTGCCTAACACCTACTCCCGGGTTAACAGAATTCCTTATCCAGGTTGATAGTTTCGCAGACTGTAATACAGAGTCAATTTCCTCGAATTCGGGATTAACCGGTGACTTGGGACACCATTATCTTCCCAAGTGGCGACTCTGAAATTATAAATAAAATCCCGGACCGATTGTCCTTTATTTGGAAAAACTCCTTCCTCGTTGTTATTGTATCCTTCCCGGGGTATTTGAAGTATACCCTATTCTCCTAATCGGGAATTAAACACAAAAAGGGTAGTAAAAAGGGAGGTGTGACAGCTCTGGCGACTCTGCTGGGGATAAGTAACCCAGAACTTCGGTTTCAGGGTTTAAGAATTCGAGCTCGTTAGAATTGCTGTTCTCGGAATTATTTAACTTTGTTAAATGCTTTGAACAATATGCTACGTGTTTTACCGCTTTGATATTATGTGGATTGTATATATAAATTATGCCAAAAACCCTTTTCTTCTTTACCTCCGGGGATGTGCTTACTGGTTGAGACTCCCCTTTCTGTTAAGTTATATCCAAAATAAGAAAATAGAGGCCGGATAAGTTACAAAGCCGAATGACCCCGTGGGTCATCGGTACGTAGCCCCCTCCTCGATCCGAGTTGTCCACTCGGGTACACGGTCTAGCACTCTATGAAACTATAAGATATTGAACATAGGTCTAGGGCGATTATTTGCATCATAACTGACTTAGGGGACTCAACACAGGGGTTGGGTCCGTCTAGGACAGGTGACCCGGTAATTAAAGGCCGAGCATATTATTTGTTGTATTTTTAATTGTATTTGATCATTATGCTGACCGGCAAATTCCCGAGAAAATAGAAAGAGAATATTCGGAAACGTAAAAAAAAAAGAGAGAGATATTGACAAAAGAGTTGTTAGAAATTTGAAAAGAAAAAATAGGAAAGGACATTGTTGTTGGAATAATTGGTCAAATAATCTGACCGAACTACGCATGTTTGATTCTCACAATTAGGTGGGATACGTAGGCAACCCTTGAACGGGTCCAACCACCCTTTTTAGAAAACGACCAAAAAATATTTTAGTTTCAAATAATCGAGGTGATCGCTATTTTTGGAAATAGCCGAATGTTTCGAAAGGACGCCGGAAGGCTGTTTTGGCAAAAATGGCCACTTCGAAAATAATGTCTTTTCCTTTTTCAAAATAAAAACCTGAGAAGGTTATAAAATGAAAATTTGCTTTGAAAAAATATTTTCCTTTTTCTAAATAAAAATGCCTTTAATAAATGTGCAGGATGAGCACGATACAGAATGAACCCTTCACTCTAATGAATAAAATCCCTTTGGAGCTAAGATTATGGTGGAACGACATGGGACAGGAAGGACAGAATTGGGTCAAATGTTATCTGAAGGACCTTACGGGATTAATGGACATAATTCCCCGAGGCGATATAATTCGAGCATTTGTTACATGCTGGGATCCTGCACACAACGTCCTACATTTCTCGGACTTTGAACTCACTCCCACTCTCGAGGAAGTTGCTTACTATATAGGGAAAAATGAGGTCCCCTTAAAAGAGAAATAGCTGGTGGCTCCAAGAGCAATAACGGTGCACTGATTCCTCGATTCTTTGAAGATTGCTCGGAACGTCCACAATGAGGATTTGGTTAATGGGTTTTGCTCCTTAAACTTCATCTACAGTAGATATGGACATGTCGGGGGTTTCAATGACCCTACGAACAAACTCAATAGTAAGTCCAACTGAGCCAAATGGGAGGAACATCGACGATTCGCCTTTCTGGTGGCGTTTCTCGGGCTAATCATATTTCCAAGAAAGGATGGGCACATTGATACAAGAGTCGCCGGGGTGGCCAGCACTTCGCTTGTACAAGATAATTGCACTTTGGCCCCAATGATCATAGCCGATATTTACCGTGCCCTGACAACACGTAAAGCAGGGCAGAACTTCTTTGAGGGATGTAACTTGATTCTGCAAATTTGGTTGATAGAACATCTATGCCACCATCCTTCGTTCTCAACCTATGGGCCATCTGAAAGAACGTGCCTCAAAGAATTCTATACGAGAACAAAAGAGGTTAAGTTGCCGGAGGGAGTTAAAAGTTGGATTTCATATTTACGATCGTTGACCGATAGCCAAATCGATTGGGCATACGGACGGTTGCCCCTCGATGATGTGATTTACATGCCGATGGAAGGGTCACATTTCTTGATCATGGGCTTAAAAAGCATCCAGCCTTATGCACCATACAGGGTCCTATGATAGCTTGGAAGATATCAAGTTATACCAAAGGATGGGGACCTCAGTTTGCAAGCAATAGAGATTAGTCCGGATGGGCAATTCCCGGAAGCAAAGGTCCGACAGATTTGGAATGAGTGTCAAAATTTGAAGGTAGAAACTTTTGTGGAAAACAGAGCTCAGGGAGAAGTATCGCCGGGATATGCCGCATGGTATCGTCGGGGTATTGAGCATGATAGACCATTAAAAAGGCCTCACATTCAAGATTTGGCCGAGCAGTCTAAGGAATACGGAAATTGGGTGGTCAAAGAAAATGAGTATAAAGCCAAGATCAGTTTGCTAGAAAAACAGTTTTGAGATCTCCAATTCGAGAGCAGTTCACAGACAGCATCTGACGAAGGAGAAAAGAAGCAGCTGAGAAAAGAGAATGAAATCTTAAAGGCTCAAGTTGCAAAAATGAAAATTTCATCCGAGACCCCGGTTCGCTTAGCCCGAGACGAGAAATTGATTGAAAATATTCGGCGCAAAGTGAATGACTACAACTTCGATCTTGATAAAGCAGAAAAGGAGTTAGTCAGGGTTCGAAAGCAACTGGCCAGAGATGCCGAGGAAAGGGCTAGAATGGTTCAGCAAATACAAGATAAACATGAAGTTGAGGTAGCTCGATTGAGAAAGAAAGTCATTACAGCCACAATCAAAAGTAGCAAGATAATCAAAGAGTTTGAAGAAGAAAGAGAACGTTGTTACACGACTATGGCTCGATTAGAATTTGAGTTACAACAACTACAGAAAGAGAACCAACAAACCTTAGACGTTCGCGCCAAACAGATCAGCAGGCTGCTTCAAGAAAAGGGGGTCATTCAAGAAAGAATTGTCCATATTGCTCAGTACATCACCAGAAAATGCCAATTGTGTGAAGATATGTCCCAAGCAACATTTGCATCAGCCGTAAAGTTCTTTGTAAAGCAAGTCATGTCCGACCTAGATAAACTCCAAAGTGGTTTGGCATATAGGCCCGCGGCAAGACCGAACAACATCTCGCGGGCATTAGGAGCATTAATGTACTCATAGGGCATGCATTTTATATATGTATTCTTTTTTGCATTAGTAGCACAACATCATTTTGTAAATCAATGTTTTTGAGTTTCAATGAAAAGTTCAAAGAAGTTGTTGCTAATCCTTTTCTGCTTTATATTAATTGTTTGGGCGATAGGCAAGTATATACGAACGAAAAAGCGAAATTGAAAATAAAAAAAAAGAGAGAAAGAAAAGAGAAAAGAGAGAAAAAAAAGAAAAAAAAGAAAAAAAAAGAAAGATAAGAAAAAGAGAAAAAGAAAAGATGAATGAAAAAGAAAAAAAAAGAAAAGAGATGAATAAGAGATGGATGTTGATTCAAAATGGAATAAGTGCCGGGATGATGCATAATGATCAAAGGCAAAAGTTGTGATTTTTAATCATTGTATCTTACTCCCTTTATGTACTAACTATTAACAAGTGTTGTTGTTGATGTGTATCAGATTTCATCTGGCAACTGGCATTCTGGCAAATCATCATTACAACACACGATCAAAAACTATGTCTAAGGCTGTGACTCAGGAGATTGAGCCAACTATCATGGACCCAGTACAAGAAGAGGAGGTTGTGGATGTTGCGGGAATGAAAGAGGAGATGTATAAGCTAAAGCAGCAAATGTCGGAAATGTACCAAGCCTGGTCCAGGGGTCAACCTTTACCCACATATCCAACCAATCCAGCATATGTCCCTCCCGCCAATCCTAATCCCGAGCCACCTACCATGAACTCATCCTCCATGTACCCAGATTACGAACACTACTATGCCACAACTTCACAGGCACCACCACCACTGGCCAAACAGATTCCACCTCAACCACAGGTTTCCCCGGTGTATGTGGCACCACAACTTGTTTCTCTGCATAAATCATCAAGTGAACCAGTGTTCCACGTGCAAGACACACATTACTATCCGCCGGAGCTGACGTTTAGGCAGCATGACTCCTATACCCCACTGATGGAGATGACAGAAGAAAAGCCCGTCAAGAACTTGGAGCAGGAAGAAATGGCATGGAAGATGAGGAGTTTAGAACAATCTTTCCGTAACATACAAGGGCTAGGAGGCCAAGTGAGCGTCGCATATAAAGATTTGTGTTTGTTCCCAGAAGTGCAGCTCCCGGTTGGATTCAAGCTACCTAAGTTTGACATGTACGATGGACACGGGGATCCTGTTGCCCATCTCAGGGGTGATTGTAGCAAGATGCGTGGTGCAGGGGAAATAGATGAACTTTTGATGGCATACTTTAGCCAGACTCTGAGCGGTTCTGCACTGAAGTGGTATACACGTCAGGATCACACCAGATGGTTCATCTGGGACGATCTAGCTCAGTCATTTGCTAACCACTTCCAGTACAACTTGGAGATAATTCCAGACAGGCTATCACTTACAAAAATGGAAAAGAAGCCCGGGGAAAGTTTCCGGGAGTACGACTTTAGATGGAAAGAACAAGCGGCACGAGTAGATCCTCCTATGAAGGAGACAAAAATGGTGGATTATATTCTGCAGGCCTTAAAGCCTACTTATTACGGTCATCTGGTATCATCTATTGGTAAGAATATTAATGAAGTGGTGAAAATGGGGAGTTTCGTAGAGGAAGGATTGAAAACCAACAAAATCATGAGCTTCTCGGCTATCAAAGCCACGAATCAGGCGATACAAACCGGAAATGGGGCATCTATTGGTAAAAAGAAGAAGGAAGAGGTTTCAGTTGTTGAAAGTAGACCATGGTCTCGGGGCAAAATACATACCATCACCCACCTCGTCCATACCAATCGTACCCACTAGCACCTTACAACCCACCTCCACCATATTATCCACCCTCTACCCCACATTATTCCATCCCACAAGCTCAACATTACCATCCCCTCCACATGTATGGCGAGCCCAAACTCCACAGAATGTCTACCACACACAAAACACCTTCCCACCTTCCAAAACCTATAAGAACCCAAATAGACCCAGTTTCCGTCCGGATCCAGAAATGAGAAACAGAGCCCAAACAAAGAAAACATTCACTCCACTAGCGGAGTCTTATACCAGTCTCTATCGTCGCCTGAAGGAGTTGGGGATGCTAAGCCCGATTGAGCCAAAACTTCCAAACCCACCACCCGGAAACATTGACTAGTCAGTCAGATGTGAATATTGCTCCGGGTCATCGGGGCACGATACTGAAAAGTGTTGGCACTTGAAATCTGCTATACAGGAGCTCATTGACACTAGGAGGATCGAGGTGCAGGCTCCAGAGACTCCTAATATTACTCAAAATCCACTACCAACTCATCATGAGACACACATGATAGAGTTAGAGCAAGGAGAAAGCAGCAAAAAACCGTCCCAATCAGTAATGATGATATAGGCCAATAGCAAAGTGGAGAAAGTGGTTGAGAAAGAGAAAGCGACAGACGAGTTACCAGTGAAAAAGCCGTCAGTAATTGAAACTATGAAAATTGTGGTGCCAGGAGCTAAACCGTTGTTAACAATAAAAGGAGCATACATGGAACCGGTGGTCATAAAACCAGTGGTGCAAATGCCGGTGGTAGATACTAAAGCCATACCTTGGAACTACAACAAAGTCATAGTGATGTACAGGGGAAAGGAGGTTACAGGATAGGTTAATGAAACACATGGCCTCACTCGTTCTAGGAGATGCTTTACCCCGGAAGAGTTAAGGAAAATGAAGGTGGTAAAAGAGAGTCATGTGAAGAAGCCGGTTTCTGAAGAAGAAGCAGAAGAGTTTTTGAAGAAGATAAAAGCTTAAGACTATTCGATAGTAGAGCAGCTGAGAAAGACGCCTGCACAAATTTCATTGCTTTCCTTGCTAATTCACTCAGAGGAGTACATGAAGGCGCTGTTAAAGATTCTGAACGAAGCACATGTCCCCGAAAAAATCTCAGTCTGCCATCTTGAAAAGATCACCAACAAAATTTTGAGTCGAACAAGATAACAGTCTCGAATAATGAATTGCCTATTGAAGGGACGGAGCACAACAAAGCACTCTATCTCACCGTCAAAAGTGAAGAATCAGTGGTTACTCGGGTCTTAATAGATAATGGGTCGAGTGAAAAACTTTGTCCACTCTCAACTCTCGGAAAATTGAAGATTAATCCTGATAGAATCCGTCGAAACAGTGTGAGCGTTCGAGGGTTTGATGGAGGAAGCAAAAATACTTTGGGAGACATTGTGCTGGAAGTCACCATTGGACCGGTAGACTTTACCATGGAATTCCAGGTGTGGGATGTCAATGTTTCTTATAATCTATTATTGGGATGGCCATGGATCCATACGGCCAAAGCCGTACCATCTTCCCTGCACTAAATGGTAAAATTCAAATGGGAACAACAGGAAATTACAGTGCATGGAGTGGAAGACGCTTGTAATACCATAATGCCTTTTGAAGAAATCGAAGGGGACAAGGGCCCATGGGTATATCAGGTGACGGATGCTGTGGTAGTTAACAAGATATCTGAAGGGGAGAGCATGCCAATTCCTGCAGTGGCATCTACCGCAGTAATGGTGGCTAAAGAGATGATCAGAAATGGGTTCACACCGGGAAAAGGTTTGGGGATAGCCTTACAAGGAATAATTCAGCCCGTCCATCTACCGGGAAACAATGATACCTTTGGCTTGGGCTTTAAACCTACCTATACCGACATCCAGAGAGCCAAAAGAACAAAGAAGAAAAGTTGGACCCTCCCGAAACCAATCCCCAAATTATCCGACACCTTCACTAGGCCTGGAACACAAAGACATTTGACAACTGCTGCGTCAAGGTATGCTGAGATAAGGCCAGATGCGGAGCTTCTCGCAAGGTTCAAAATGTTGTTCGGGGATATAAACATGTTGGAGATGGGCGAGGGGACTAGTAAGATGGATATCCAGTTCGTGGGACCCAGTGCTGCACTTAATAATTGGGAAGCTATTCCTCTTCCAATCATGAGGGAGTTTCGGTAGTTAGCTTTCAAAATATCTCATCTTTCCCAAAAGCAGTTTTTATTTTGGAATCCCCACACCCCCACTGAAATTAAATGTATCCAACCTCTGTTATCTTTTTGAAAAATATCAATGAAATGCAATTTCTTCTTTCTTTCTTCATTTTTTCCTTATTTTTATTTTTATTTTTCTTCTTTTTTGTACAGTTCAATATTCGCTTATTCTGATGATGTCATGCATGAAGGATTCCCGGCCCAGTCTTAACAATCGAATAATTATACAAGAAATTGAAAATGAGAGTGAAATAGAATATGAAGATGAGAAAATTGTGGAGGAAATCAATAAAGACTTGAATCAATATGAGGAAAAACCCAAACCGAACTTAAGTGAGACAAAATCTATTAATCTGGGGAGTGAGGATAATGTCCGGGAGACAAAAATCAGTGTACATCTAGAAGCTTCCCTTAGAGAAGAGTTAATAAAGTTATTACATGAATACAAGGACATCTTTGCCTGGTCCTATGATGACATGCCCGGACTCAGCACTGATTTGGTGGTACACAAGTTGCCTATTTATCCAGAATGCCGGCCGGTAAAATAGGAGTTGAGAAAGTTCAAAACGGACATCAGCGTGAAAATAAAAGAAGAGGTGAATAAGTAGTTTGAGGCGAAGGTCATACGAGTTACTAAGTACCCCACCTGGTTAGCAAATGTTGTGCCAGTTCCAAAGAAAGACGGAAAAACTAGAGTGTGTGTTGATTGTAGAGACCTCAACAAGGCTAGTCCAAAGGATGACTTTCCACTGCCCAATATCCATATATTGATCGACAATTGTGCCAAGCATGAAATTGGATCTTTTGTAGATTGTTATGCGGGTTATCACCAGATCCTAATGGACGAAAAAGATGCGGAGAAAATAGCTTTCATCACGCCTTGGGGAACATACTGCTATAGAGTGATGCCGTTTGGGCTGAAGAATGCCAGAGCTACTTATATGATGGCAATGACCACGATGTTTCATGATATGATGCATCGAGAGATTGAAGTGTATGTGGACAATGTCATCATAAAGTCCAAGAAGCAACATGATCATGTCAAAGACATGAGGAAGTTTTTCCAAAGACTCCGAAGGTATAATCTTAAGCTCAATCCAGCAAAATGTGCGTTTTGAGTACCTTTAGGGAAGCTATTGGGATTTATAGTAAGTCGGCGAGGCATTGAACTAGATCCATCAAAGATAAAAGCAATCCAGAGTTTACCTCCGCTGAAGAACAAGAAGGAAGTAATGAGCTTACTAGGCAGGCTGAACTATATTAGCCGGTTCATCGCTCAGCTCACATCAACATGTGAGCCTATTTTCAAGTTGTTAAATAA
The DNA here is from genome assembly GCA_032618575.1 of Nicotiana noctiflora. Classification (NCBI taxonomy): domain Eukaryota; kingdom Viridiplantae; phylum Streptophyta; class Magnoliopsida; order Solanales; family Solanaceae; genus Nicotiana; species Nicotiana noctiflora. The sequence goes on along the minus strand of JASVEL010011477.1, from coordinate 86,153 downwards.
AGATGCAGCAGTGAAGTGGACCGATGAATGTCAAGAAGCCTTCGATAAAATTAAGGAATATTTGGCAAATCCTCCAATGTTAGTTCCTCCAGAGCCGGGAAGACCTTTGATTTTTTATTTGACAGTACTAGACAACTCCTTTGGCTGTGTACCGGGGCAGCACGATGAATCTGACAAGAAAGAGCAAGCTATATATTATCTTAGTAAGAAGTTCACATCTTACGAGGTAAAGTATACTCAATTAGAGAGAACATGCTGTGCATTAACTTGGGTGGCTCAGAAATTGAAGCGCTACTTGTCAGCATACACTACATATCTGATATCACGGTTAGATCCTTTGAAGTATATATTCCAGAAGCCCATGCCTACAGGGAGACTTGCTAAATGGCAGATTCTGCTCACAAAATTTGACATCATTTATGTAACACGTACGCCAATAAAGGCGCAAGCAGTTGCAGATCACCTAGCAGAAAATCCAGTGGATGATGAATATGAGCCATTAAAGAAATATTTTCCGAATAAGGAAGCAATAAATGTCGAAGAAATAGAACAAAGTGATAAGCTAGGTTGGAATATGTACTTCGACGAAGCCGTCAACAGTAAAGGAGTTGGGATTGGAGCAGTACTTATTTCAGAAACGGGTCAACACTATCCCATTACCGCTCAGCTTTGATTTTTCTATACCAACAATATGGCCGAATATGAAGCGTGTATATTGGGATTGAGGATGGCGATAGATATGGGTTTTCAAGAGATTTTGGTCATGGGTGACTCGGATCTTTTGATACATCAAATTCAGGGAGAATGGGAGACAAGAGATTTAAAGTTGATACCTTATCGGCATTGTCTACATGAACTGTCCCAAAGATTTCAATTTATAGAGTTCAAACACATCCCAAGAATGCACAATGAAGTAGCACATGCTCTGGCCACACTATCCTCTATGTTACATCATCTGGATAAAGCCTATATAGATCCACTTAAGATACAAGTGTATGATCAAAATGCTTACTGTTTTGATGTGGAAGGAGAGATAGATGGAGAACCGTGGTATCATGATATCAAGGAATACTTAAAGACAGGAAAGTACCCAGAACAAGCCACTGGAGATCAGAAGAGAGCTGTAAGACGCTTAGCGAATGGCTTTTTCCTTAGTGGAGGAATTATGTATACAAGAACACCAGACTTGGGTTTGCTGAGATGTGTGGATGCGCAAAAAGCCGACATGATTATGACTGAGGTGCATGCTGGAGCTTGCGGACCTCAAATGAGCGGGTATATGTTAGCAAAAACGATTTTTAGAGCGGGATATTATTGGCTCACCATGGAGCGGGACTGTATCAAGTATGTGAAGAAATGTCACCAATGTCAAGTGCATGGAGATTTAATTCATTCCCCACCTTATGAGTTGCATACGATGTCTGCACCTTGGCCATTTGTTGCCTGGGGCATGGATGTTATTGGACCAATAGAGCTTGCAACTTCTAATGGACATAGATTTATCTTGGTCACGATTGACTATTTTACTAAATGGGTGGAGGCAAAGACATTCAAGACGGTGACAAAGAAAGCCGTGGTGGATTTCGTGCATGAAAATATCATATGCCGATTCGGAGTTCCTAAAGTAATTATTCGGACAATGGGGAAAATTTGAACAGTCACCTCATGGCGGAGGCATGTCAGAGACTTAAAATCCTGCATCGTAACTCTACACCTTACAGACCAAAGGCCAATGGAGCAGTAGAAGCTGCAAATAAGAATATAAAGAAGATTCTCAGAAAAATGGTGGAAAAGTCTAAACAATGGCATGAGAAGTTACCTTTCGCTCTTATGGGTTACCGCACAACAGTACGTACTTCTATTGGTGCCACACCCTATTCACTGGTGCATGAGGCAGAGGCTGTTATACCCGCAAGAATTGAGATACCATCACTTCGAATCATAGCTGAAGCTGAGATCGATGATGATGAATGGGTAAAAGCCCGGTTGGAACAATTGAATCTGATTGATGAGAAGAGGTTAGCAGCGGTTTGCCATGGGCAGTTATATCAACGAAGAATGGCCAGATCATATAATAAGAAGGTGCGTCCTCGGCAATTTGAAGTTGGACAACTGGTATTGAGGCGTATCTTACCGCATTGGGCTGAAGCAAAAGGCAAATTTGCACCAAACTAGCAAGGACCGTTCATGGTATCACGGGTGTTGTCCAATGGAGCACTATATCTAACAGATGTTGAAGGGAAGTGCGTAGAGATTGCTATCAGTTCAGATGCAGTCAAAAGATATTATGTATGATTCCTTTTCATTTGTACAATTGTATTTGTTGTGATTTTGGAATTGAAATGATGAAGGCATTTTATTCTCTATCCAAACACTTTATCCATTGACATCCCCTTTGAGCCTTGTTCGATCTATTCTTTCATAACCCTCTCTCAGAATTGCTTATGATACAAAAAGAAAAGTAGAAAAATGAAAAAATGGAAAAGAATGAAAAAAAAATGAAAAATGAAAAATGAAAAAAGCAAAATGCAAGCAAAAGAAAAAGACAAAGAAATCGGGAAAAAGTCAAACGAAACCATGAATTAATGGCGTAGTTTGAACTACGTATGACTTGATCCCGAAAGGGTACGTAGGCAGCCTCACTGAGGTTCAGTCACAATAAAGGAAAAATCCAAAAATCCCCCACATATTGAAACTGGGGCAGAAGTTATGTTTTATAATTCTGAGAGTTGTAAATATTTTAAACCCTCATAAATTTTTAAGCCTTTATATCCTTCTTTCTTAACCCATCCAAAAGCCACATTACAATCCAAACAAAGACCTTCTAATCAATTTCAAGAAAATAACAAATACAATGAGAATAAAGGAAGAATGGGGCATGGACAACACCAGTGGTTCAGAAAAAGAAAATACAAAAGAAAATATATATAAAATGAGAGAGTCTCATCGGTGAAAACCTTAACCGGCACCGTGAGGCGACTGTGAGGCTGAAAGAAATAAAATGAGAGAGTCTTATTAGTGAAAACCTTTACCGGCACTGTAAGGCGATGGTGAGTTTTGAGAGAAATAAATGAGAGAGTCTTGTTGGTGAAAACCTTTTACGGCACCATAAGGCGACTGTGAGGATTGTTTTGGAAAAAGGAAAAAACAACAAAAAATAAGATCGGTTTGAGTTGAAGGAAAGTTGGAGACGGAATAATTGTACTTAGATTGAACAGACTGGGTCAGAGTTTAAATACATGGCATGGTCAGAGGAATCAGCCAACATACCCAGATAAGTTCTATCACTTCTCCAAATAACCCTTACCCCTTTTTGAAATTCATTTGTTTCTGCATTTCATTGATTTAGAAAACCAATTCGTCCATTGAAAGCTAACTACCAGCTTCTGATGATAAGAGTTGAAATAACACTGGATCAGAAAAAGAAAAAAAAAGTGAGAGAGGAAATAAAGAAAGATGGCAATCAGAGCCAAAGAAAAAATGAATGAAAAAGCAAGGAAAATACAAAAAGAGTTTACAAAGGAAGTCAACCGAAAGACTGCACAGCAGAAGAAAAGCTAAAATAGAGGAAGGCAATAAAAGGCAGGAGCGGCAGATGCCAGTTGCCAGCAGTTTATAACTAATAAGATTTTGTTTTGTGATTTAGACAGGAAAAAATTGTCACTAATCATTTTAAAGTGAATGTGACTAATGTGAAAAGAAAGAAAACATAAAAAAGAATTTCAGCAATAAATAGAGAAATCCATAGATGGAAGAATCACACAATCAAGAAAAATACCAAAAAACAACAAGAAGGATGATCTTTTTAAAATTCACACCCGAGTTATCAAACCGAGGGAATACTTTTCTGCATTCGCATTTCATGCATTAGGCACCCACCTGGATAACAAGGGAATATTTTTTTGCATTCTCATTTCATGCATCAGGCGCCCAACTGGATAACAAGGGAATACTTTTCTACATTCGCATTTCATGCATCAGGCGCTCACCTGGATAACAAGGGAATATTTTTCTGCAATTTTTAATTTCTGTTCATGCGCCCACCTGGATAACAATGGAATATTTTTCTGCATTCGCATTTCATGCATCAGACGCCCACCTGGATAACAAGGGAATATTTTCTGCATTTGCATTTCATGCGTCAGGCGCCCAGCTGGATAACAAGGGAATACTTTTCTGCATTCGCATTTCATGCATCAGGCGCCCACCTGGATAACAATGGAATACTTTTCTGCATTCGCATTTCATGCATCAGGCGCCCACCTGGATAACAAGGGAATACATTTCAGCAATTTTTTAAATTCTGTTCAGGCGCCCACCTGTATAACAAGGTAATACATTTCTGCAATTTTTAATTTCTGTTCAGGCGCCCACCTGTATAACAAGGGAATACATTTCTGCAATTTTTAATTTCTGTTCAGGCGCCCACCTGTATAACAAGGGAATACATTTTCTGCAATTTTTAATTTCTGCAAATTTTGGTTTGTGTTAGCTAACATGAGCAGCATCGTAACATGAAAAGCCCACACTGGGGCAGAAGAAAAAATATTTTTGTTTTGTTTTGTTTTAAGCAGGTATCAATTTGAAGGCAAGGAGTATCATCGAAAATCACAAAAAAAAGGAAGGAAGTAAGAAAAGAAAAATCAACAAAAAAGAGGGATAGCCGCACAGAAAATCAAGGAAAAAGAGGCAAGGAAGAATAAGAAGACAAGAAGTAGATAGGAACAATTGTAACTCGTAGCATTATAACTTAGAATAGCTTCTTCATTTTACACTTTTACCCCTGATGTAATAAGGAGTAGGTCAGTAAGTCATAGCATTGTCAATGCAACAGCAAAAGTCTTGGTAGTTTTAAACTACCAGACCTTCCCGAACTAAACTGACCTGATTCCTGTTTAGACCAGGATATGTAGGCAACCTCTGAGGCAGGGTGCGGTCAAAAGGTTTTCAAAATGCTTCTCACGGAATATGCCAGTGGGCAAAAATCTCTCATTACTGCTCACTTATCTTTGCACTGAAACACTTCGTGTTCCCGAGCAAAAAGGGGCAGCTATGAGCACGTGATTTTTGCCGTAAGCAATAAATTCCAAAATTAAAATAAACAATATTTTTGTGTGCAATTACATGTTGTGATTGAAATAAGATGAATTTGTGTGTTCAAACAATTAAAAAATGAAATTAGAAAATTAAAAAAAAGGTTAAGTACAATTAAAGGATTTAAAAAAAGGAAAATTAACAAAAATGCAATAATGCCGAAAATTAGAGAAAAATAGCAGAAAATGCCAAAAAATATCATAAAATTAGAGAAAATAGGAAATTGAATAATTGAAAAGAATACAAAAAGAAAAAATGAAATACCAAAGAAAATACCATAAACAATATAATAATTAAATACAAGAAAAATACAAAAATACAACAAAATTGGGCTAGAATTTGAAAATGCTAGCCCAAATGCATAATGGCCCAAGAGGTCCGGTCCAGCTTCTGATATAAGAACCAATCTGAGCCGTTCATATAGCTGATCTAACAGCTGAATTCAAATCCCTATTTTAAAAATAAAACGACACAGTTCTATGAATTAATCTGGGTCGTCCATCTAGTAAGATCTGACGGAGATACGTGAGTCTCCAATTAAAATCAAACGACGCCGTTTCTAATATTCAATCCTGGGCATTGATCATCAATGATCCAATGGCTAGGAACTCATCAAACGTAACGAGTATATAAAGGTCCGGTCTCTTCAGAGACCGGCCATTCTCCTATCTTTAACCCTAGCCGCCTCTGCTTCATCTTCTTCCTCTTCTCTTCTCATCGCCGGCCATGGAGACCGGCCACCCCTCGTGGCCGTCTCCGGCCAACTCTCAACCCCCAAAATTTTCTCCCCTTCTTTTCCACCATAAACCACCTTGAAAACCCTTGAAACCACGAGAAAACATAGCTTCTTGAAATTCCGGTCATCGGAGTTTCTCTCCGGTGACCAAACCTATGAGAACCGCTCCCAAATTAACACCACTTGACCCTCATACCTTGATCTATCACCCCCCACAAATGGTTTCTTTCGAATATCTCTCCAGATGCTCGAATATTCCAAAGTAGGTCGCCGGAACCCTAACTCCGGTCGACCTAAAAATCAAACCCCAAACCAAACCTCTCTCTTAACATACCCTGAACCCATCTCTACCACTAAAACAATAAAAAGACTTCAACTTGAAGTCTGAGAGAAAAACTGGAAAAAAGAAAGAAAAGAAACCGGAAAAAAGATTTCAACTTGAAGTCTGAAAGAAAAGAAAAGGAAAAATAACAAGAAAAAGGGGAAATAGCACAGGAGACAGATCCTGCAAAGCCAAGTCCCCTTCCTCTCATTCTATGTTTTTTATGATTTTTGTGTTCTTTCTTGTTTTCTTTGTTTACATGATTCATCTTCATCTTCTTTATGTTTTAGCATGTTTTTTGTCTAATTTCTTTTTCTTGTTAGTCGTTTAAGCTAATTGCATGTTTAAACTAGTTTCATTTTTTGAAATAATCTCTGTTATGTTTCTTAATAGCATGTCTTCTTTGAGCTTCTTTGATAGATTCTGCCTATTTATGCTTAATCAAACACACCCGAGCATGATTAGGGTTTTCATTAGTCTTTGACATGAGAAAATTCTGACTATGCCTCCTTTATGCTTAATTGACATACTCTGTCTGGAATTTGAATTATGAGTCTATTTGATTGAAATTCAACAATATTCAATCTCTTCTCTGAGTTTTGGTTAAATGACAAGTAATTCTGATTTTATGGCTATGTATGCAATTTAATGTGAAAGGGCTATGTCTGCAATGATTTTGTGTTATTTGACTGTTTTAAGCCTAATGTACTTAGGTGATATCGGTTATAGCTGTAATAGTGTGGTGATTCGATAAGTGACTATGTCTGAAAACATGTTTTCAGTAGTTAAGAAGGTTAAAATTGAAAACAACACACAAATGGTCATAATTGAAATAAGTAATAAGAGTCGTCAGTCTTGTAACTGACCAACTCTGTAGTTCTTTAATTCTGAATTCATTGGCTATGTTTTAAATTGGTTAAATCTGTAATAAACTGACTTAAGTCTGAAATTGGCTAGAGTTGCAAAGTCTTAGCTGGCATGTGATAACTAATTGGCTAAAATTGCAAAGTTAAGTCCAAACATTGGACTGGCTAAGCCTTAAATAGAATAGATTTAGATAAATAAGCAGGCTAGTCTTGCAAATTAACTCTAATAACAGAAAAATGAAAGGAAAAGGCTAAAATTGAAATAAGTTGAAGTTCGAATCTGGCCAAGTCTTAAATAACTCATTAATATTGGCCAGAAGTTAAATAATGACTAAAAAAACATACCCTAACCTGGACAAGGTCGGGTAAATAGTGAATGCCACTTAAGGGCATAAGAGGAATATAAAATGTCATAATTGTGGATTTAATAGAGCCTATGAGGACAACAACAACAACAACAACAACAACAACCCAGTATATTCCCACAAGGTGAGGTTTGGGGAGGGTAATATGTAGACAAGCCTTACCTCTACCCGAAAGGGCAGAGAGGCTGTTTCCAATCGACCCTCGGCGCATGAAAAAAAGGCAAACAAAAACAAAAATAAAAACAAAAACAAAAACAAAAACCGCATTAGTTACTCCAGCATACATCTCATAAAAATTATCTAAACATAAGATGCATATGTACCATAAATAAACAGACATGCAAAGATATCAAAACAGTAACTACCGGAAATGACTACCAAAAGAGAACACAAACTAATCATCTGTGGGCGGCTCTACCACGCCTCACACCCCGGGAAAGGAGTATGAAAAATCTAGAAGCCCCTATCCTACAACCCTGATACTAGACCTCCGGACTTTCCTATCAAGGGTCATGTCCTCGGAAATCCGCATCCTGGCCATGTCCTGTCTAATTACCTCTCCCCAGTATCTCTTAGGCCTCCCTCTACCTCGCCTCACACCGACCACCGCTAGCCGCTCACAACTCCTCACCGGGGCGTCGGGGCTTCTCCTCCGCACATGCCCGAACCACCGAAGTCTTGCCTCTCGCATCTTCTCATCCACTGGGGCCACCCCCACCTTCTCCCGAATAACTTCATTCCTAATCTTATCTAATCTGGTGAGCCCGCACATCCACCTAAGCATCCTCATCTCCGCAACCATCATCCTCTGAACGTGAGATTTCTTCACCGGCCAACACTCCGTCCCATACAGCATGGCAGGTCTAACCACAGCTCTATAAAACTTCCCCTTGAGTTTCTGTGGCACTTTCTTATCACACAAGACTCCTGATGCAAGCCTCCACTTCGACCACCCCGCCGCTATACGGTGAGTGACATCCCCGTCTATCTCTCCGTCCCCCTGGATCACCGATCCAAGGTATCTGAAACTATCCTTCTTGGCTATGGCCCGAGATCCAATCATCACGCTCCCTCCCACTTCGCTCGACTCAGCGCTAAACTTGCACTCCAGGTATTCTGTCTTAGACCTGCTTAGTTTAAACCCCTTAGACTCGAGAGTCTGTCTCCATTCCTCTAGCCTCTCGTTAACACTGACCCTCGTCTCGTCTACCAGGACTATGTCATCAGCAAATAGCATACACCAAGGAACATCCCCTCGAATATGCCGCGTCAAAGCATCCATCACCAAGGCAAACAAGAGGGGGCTAAGCGCAGATCCTTGATGGAGCCCCATAACCACCGGGAAATGGTCTGAGTCGCCACCCACTGTCCTGACCCTGGACTTAGCTCCATCGTACATGTCCTTGATTGCTCTGATGTAGGCTTCCGGCACGCTCTTAGCCTCCAGGCACCTCCATAGTACCTCCCTAGGGACCTTGTCGTACGCCTTCTCCAAGTCGATAAACACCATGTGCAGGTCCTTCTTCATATCCCTGAACTGTTCCACCAATCTCCTGACAAGGTGGATAGCTTCTGTAGTGGACCGACCCGGCATGAAACCGAACTGGTTCACGGAAATAGATGTCGACTCCCTCACCCTGGCCTCGATCACCCGCTCCCAGACCTTCATGGTGTGGCTTATTAATTTGATGCCCCTATAGTTGTTGCAACACTGGATATCCCCTTTGTTCTTATACAAGGGCACCACTGTACTCCACCTCCACTCCTCTGGCATCCTTTTGGACTTGAAGATCGCATTGAACAACCTGGTGAGCCACTCCACTCCTGGCTTACCCATGCATTTCCAGAACTCCACCGGGATTTCGTCTGGCCCGGTCGCTCGACCTCTACTCATCCTACGCAAAGCCCCCACGACCTCTTCCACCCTAATGCGCCTGCAGTACCCTAAGTCTCTATGACGGTCCGAATGCCCCAGCTCCCCTAGTTCTATGGTTTGGTCCCCCTCCTCGTTGAGAAGGTCTCGGAAGTACGCATGCCATCTCTGTTTGACTTGAGACTCCCCCACCAGGACTCTACCATCTTCATCCTTGATGCACCTAACCCGGTCCAGGTCCCGCGCCTTCCTTTCCCTTACTTTGGCTAACCGGAATAACTTCTTGTCCCCGCCTTTCTCCCCCAATTCCTCGTACATGCGACCAAAAGCCGCGTTTTTAGCCTCCGTGACAGCCAATTTCGCTTCCTTCCTTGCCACCTTATAGCTCTCTCTGTTCACCCGCCTTTCTTCCTCGCTTGTGCTCCCTGCCAACTTCGCAAAAGCAGCTTTCTTCACCTCTACTTTTCCTCGCACTACGTCGTTCCACCACCAGTCGCCCTGATGTCTGCCTAGATAACCTTTGGTTACCCCAAGCACATCCCGCGCTGCCTTCCTAACCAGATTCGCCGTCTCTGACCACATTGCGTCTGCTACCCCAGAACTTCTCCAAGCTCCACCCTCGACTAACCTTCTCTCCAGCTCCTGGGCTTTCTCTTTAGTCAGAGCACCCCATCTAATTCGCGGTTGGCCCCGAGCACCCCTCTGCTTCTTCTTCACCCAGATTCCGACATCCATCACTAGGAGTCTATGAAGGGTTGAAAGGGACTCTCCCGGAATAACCTTGCAGTCCCTGCACAGACCTCTATCGCTCCTTCTAAGAAGGAGGTAATCGATTTGAGTCCTCGCCGTCGATCTTTTGAAAGTGACCAAATGCTCCTCCCTCTTTTGAAATATTGAGTTAGCAATCAGAAGCTCGGAAGCCCTAGCGAACTCCAACAGCGCAGAGCCCCCTCCGTTCCTAACCCCAAGGCCAAAGCCACCATGCACCTCGCCATAACCACTAGCATCTACCCCAATATGGCCATTAAAGTCCCCTCCAATGACCAACTTCTCGGATTGGGGAATACTATGCACCAACTCATCCAAGTCGTCCCAAAAACGCCTCTTGACCTCCTCATCTAAGCCCGCATGCGGTGCGTAGGCGCTGATGACGTTGAGGACGCAACCCCCGATAACCAACTTAATAGACATCAACCTATCGTTTGCTCGCCTAACCTCCACCACGGACTCCCTAAGGTCCTTATCCACCAGGATGCCCACTCCATTCTTGCCCCTCACGACCCCAGAGTACCACAACTTATACTCGTCAACATCCCGCGCCTTCGTCCCTTTCCACCTAGTCTCCTGAACACAGGCTATGTTGATCCTCCTCTTCTGAAGAATCTTCGCCAACTCAACGGACTTACCCGTGAGAGTACCTATGTTCCACGACCCGATCCTTAACCTATGTGCGTCCGCTACCCTCTTCCCACCCTTACCTCCCGCCCTACCCGCAGAACCGCTCCCTGTCCCCCTACTCACCCCCGCCACCGCCCCCACCCCCCGAGGACATGACCTTGCACTTACATCCCCCGCTGCGGCCACTATCCCTCCAACTGACTATGGAGAATAATGACGCACCCACGCAGAGAAGGGAGATACGAAAAGGATGCACTAGATAACAATAGAGTAAACCTCCCAAGAAATGATAGCAAGAGTACGAAAAATGTGTACAGGTTAAACGAGAGGCGGGAGGTACCAACTCCCGGTGAAAAAACCTGAAGGTAGGCTTTGGTGCGCCCGAGGTCAAGTGCTGCTTCCCCTTGCACGTCCTGGCCGGTGTTGCTTAGCTCCACTCCCGACGCCGCAAAGTCGACTTGTCGCCTGTCCTGAAATTTATCGGGACGGGTAGTTCTGTTGCGTCCCGTCGAAAACCTGCACAAACACAAAGCCAACCACACAAAAAGGCGGGGGAACGGGTGTGGGGGCTACCGGTGACTCGCCGGAGTTAGGGAGAGGGATGGAGAGAAACAAAGGTTGGGGGGGAGAGAAGAGAGGTGGGGGGAGAGAAGAGAGGGAGAGAGATAAGAGGTGAGGTGGGAGGGGGCAGGGGGCTGGGGCTGGGGGCTGGGGTTAGGAGGGGTGGGGGAGAGAAGAGAGAGAAGAGAGAGAAGAGGGGTGGGGGTGGCCTTACCTTACCTGGGTGGCTGGTTGCCGGAGGGGGGAGGGGGGGGGGGGGGGGGGGGGGACTATGAGGACACTAAAGACAATTAGGCCTATTATTTCATCAATATTGCACAATACTAAGGGTACAATAGACCCAAATAAAAGGCAACTTAATAAATAACTTTAGCAAGTGGGGGTACACTAGTAAAAGACCCCAAAAAGAATCAATTAGAACCTTCCAGCACATGCTGGAAGGCAAATTCAAAACAGAAAATGGTAGTTAAGTGTAACAATCGGAGGAATTCATGGGAGGAAATTAGAAATTACTTTTCAGCTTTTCCCCCCAAAATTTTCACTAATCTCACCTATAAATAGACCACATTTGAGCCTGATTAGTGGCTGGATTTTGGAATCAAAAATTCAGAGAATATACATATAGATTTATAGAGTAAAGCTTCCTGGGTGTTAGTCGAAGCTTATTCCTAAAAGCTGTAGAAGATTTCCTACTGTTTCGCTGGTTTTCTATTGCTTATTTGCTGGGTATTTGCTTTGCTACTTCTCTGGGATTCAATTGACTGCTGGAATTCGTTCCTATTGCTGTTGCACTGCCTATCGTGATCTAACTGCTATTTCATACCTATTTCCGTTAGACTCATTGGTATTTTTGCTGAATCAGGTACACACTCCCTATTCGAGCAATGTAATTGAAGTCAAATTGATGAAATGAAAAGCCTGACTTGAGTTTAAAAGCTTCTATGTTATTTGTTTTTCTTTTATATTTAGTATAAATAGTTGAATTTGTAATTCGATAGGTATTGATTGTATAATTAGCACCTATGAAGCACAAATTGGTGTTGGAGAAAAACAATGTAATAAGGTAGATTGTAGTAGTATTAGTAGTAGTCGTAATCACCTAGCTAATAAATAGTTTAATAGCTAAAACCTGGAATCAAAATGAATCTGCAAGTGAATAGGCAATTAACAACACTAGCATGCAAAGTTAGCTTAAATCAGAAATTAATCAGATCAATTTGAAATGACACTAGTAGTTAATGAAATAATGAAATTAGACGAAGTCGTATATAGTGTTAGTTTAATTCCAAGTTTAATCATCTAATTAGCTTCTTCTGAAAACAATGGATTGATTACACCATGTTATCGTTAATATAGATTAGTCTAGACACTGAGTAATTAGAAATCAGCCTGTTAAATCGAAGCTAATTCACATTGAATGTTTGAAGTTAGAATTCATTAGTGTACTATTGTACTTCATTTCCTTCTTTGAATAAAATATTTCCAGTTACCTTGTCTTTTGAATATCAATTATTTATGTATATAATGTTTTCTAATTTCTGTTTCCCTATTATAATGATACCTGATCTGGGCATAATAGACTGCGAAGGCCCAGAGTTATGCGAGACTGCTATTGGGCTACTGATGAATGTAATTCATCGCATTTCTGGGTTTTCAATACCCAGGAATGTAGTCTGACGTCTGTTGAGACCAAATCCAGGCCCATGTGTAAATAAATAAGGCATGGATTCTCGATGCTAGAAATAACGAATTAAGGAAAAACCAAATAGAAACACATAGTCTATATAGGATCAACATATTAAAATGAGTTAGGATGAGCCTCGTATAAAAATGAAGTAGCGGGGCCCCCAAATAACTAAGTATATATATATATATATATATGTTAGACTTGGGAAGGTTGCTAGATAATTTCACAACCTTTCCAAAATATTAAAAAGCCGTTAGACGATTGAGGCACGATTTAAGAATATACTTTCCTTAATACGAGTGCACATTTGATGTGACTCAAATCGTAAGTGCCGGCGAAGACGAAATGTTTTAAAGGTCACAGGCGTACTGGTTGCGGTGTGACTCAAAATACGTTTTCGCAATGTTGTAATCCGTAAAAAATATTAAAGTCTGAAACACATACACATTGTTAAAAAACATATAATAAGTCATGTAAAACCGAAAATGACAGTTGAGTGACCGTGCTAAAACCACGGTATTCGGGAGTGCCTTACACCTTCTCCCGGGTTAACAGAATTCCTTATCCAGGTTTCTAGTTTCGCAGACTGTAATACAGAGTCAATTTCCTCGGATTCGGGATTAACCGGTGACTTGGGACACCATTATCTTCCCAAGTGGCGACTCTGAAATTATAAATAAAATCCCGACCTGATTGTCCTTTGTTTGGAAAAACTCCTTCCTCGTTGTTATTGTATCCTTCCCTGGGTATTTGAAACCCTGAGGTATACCCTATTCTCGTAATCGGGAATTAAACACAAAAAGGTAGTAAAAAGGGAGGTGTGATAGAGGGTACAACTCTGGCTGCATGAATCCATGGTCTTCCCAGAAGAAAGTTGTAAGATGTGTCCATATCTAGAACCTGAATGGTTACTTCGAGATCCACTGGGCCAATGGTCAAGACCAAATCGATCTCTCCGATTGTGTCCCTTTTTATGCCATCAAAAGCCCGTACACAGACATTGTTGGGTGGAATTCTTTCGATCCCATTTTTCATGCGTTATAAAGTTGAAAGCGGGCAAATGTCTATCCCAGAACCTCCATCTATCATGACCCTCTTGACGTAGAAACCTTTACATTTGACAGTCAAATGCAGAGCCTTGTTTTGGGTTGCTCCTTCCGGAGGCAAATCAGCTTTGCTAATTGAAATCTGATTAACTGCAAAGAACCTCTCCGTCATTCGTTCAAGCTGCTCAACTGAAGTCTCAACCGGCACATATGCCTCATTCAAAGTTTTCAAAAAAACCGTTTGATGCTCAATAGATTTCATCAACAAAGACAAAATGGACACTTGTTCTGGGTACTTGCGCAATTGGTCTAGCACCTCATAGTCAGGCATTTGTATTTTCTAAAAAAAGGCTTTTGCTTCTTCAGTGCTTACAGGCTTCTTGGATGGGAAACGTTTTCGTGTGGCATTATTCACTTCTTGGGTGTATGAATACTTCCCCACTAAGATGTTCCCGGGTAGTTCTCCTGTGATCTCTTTACCTTTGTGTGTGACCACCGTCTGTTGATAATTTTAAGGTACTGCAGACGGGTCTATCATGAGCTTATGTGGCACGCGTGCGATAACCACGGGCTCATTCGGCCACAGTGGTTTAATCGCCCCTGGACCACATAGGCTCCTTTGGGCACATACATCGGTATTAATCTCTTTATCTGAAACTTCTTTGAAGTGCTTATTACCTAGGGCTTTCATGATCGACCTCGTGGGAGGTAAAGAACTCCATTTTTCTGAGGCACTGTCGTTTCTGCCTTTGTTTCAATCTTCTTTTCAAACCCAGCTTTGACAGTTTCATTCTTCTCCCCCCTTTTCTCTTGTTTTGGGGTGGTTTTAGGCTGTCTTTCTATGTCGGCAATGTCAATTATGGCTTTTAGAGCAGGATCAAACTCTTTGTCCTTACAAATTATTCCAATTACTGGCCGTTGTTATAGGCCGACAGTGGGTTATTCGTCATATTTGGAATATCTTCACCCACAAACACTATTCTTCCTTGGTTAATCAACTCTTGCACAGCTTTCTTCAAAGTCAAGCAATTATCGGTGCTATGCCCCTCGACTCCTTAAAGATAAGCACAATACACATCTCGTTGGTAAGCCGGAGAATCTGGATTTTGTCTATTCTGGGGAACGGGCTGCAACAGATTCTCTTGTATGAGCTTAGGGAAAAGTGTGGAATATGGTTCCCCAATTGGTGTGAAGTTTGACTTAGGTGGTTCACGAGGGCGAGTGTTATTTTGTAGTGGTTGGAAGTTATACTGGTTTTGGTAAGGAGGTTGATTTCTCTGAAATAGAGGTGGGTTTCGGTTGGTTGGTGGTTGTGGCCGGCCAAAAGGCTGAGCATTCATGACTGCATAGAGTGGAGGTGGAAGAGCATAGGCCATATCATTGTGCGATAATAATATTGGGAGGTCTTTTAGGAGAACACCTGCCTTGGAGCTCGGTACCTTCTATCTCCAACCGTTGCCATGATTGTTTCTTCTTTGTTTTTTCCCTTAGCCATTCCTCCAGACCCACCTTGGATGGCTTGGGAGGTTGCTCTTATGGCTGCTTGGCTCAATATTCTTCCAGTTTTCAGATAGTTTTCCACCATTTTTCCGATCTTAATCGCTTCTACAAAAAGGCCTTCCCATAGCCGACATCATATTTTGGAAGTAATCTGGCTCTTGGGCCTGTAGAAAAATAGTGACCATCTCCAACTCATCCATTGAGGGTTTGACTCTCGAGGCTTGTTCACGCCATTTAATAGCGTATTCTCTGAAACTTTCAGAGGGTTTCTTCTTCAAGTTAGACAAGGAATTCCGATCGGGTGCGATGTCAATGTTATATTGAAATAGCCGAACAAAATCCCTAGCAAGATCATCCTAGATATGCCATCGTGAGATGTCTTGATCCATGTTCCATTCCAAAGCTATCCCGATTAAGCTTTTTCCGAAATATGCGATCAACTATTCTTCTTTGCCATCGACACCCCGTAAGTGATTGCAATATTTCTTCAAATGAGCAATGGGGTCGCCATGCCCGTCATACTTTTCAATCTTTGGTGTTTTGTAACCTGACGGCAAATGGACATGCGGGAACATGCATAAATCTGCATAGGAGACACTCTTTTGCCCGCTTAGACCTTGCATGCTCTTTAAACTTTGTTCATGGCTTCTCATTCTCTTAGCCATCTCATCCTGTTCAGGAGCTTTTGGATTTTGACATTGCGTAAGCTCGTATCGGGGTGGATGAGGACAAATATTGGTGGCAAATTGGGTAGGATCCAGCGAAAGAGGTGCCGCTGGGAATGTAAATGAGGATGAGTCAAAGATAGGAGCATGTGTAGCGGGCTGCACCGTGATTGGAACGGACAACACAATGGATGTTTTTGTGGCCGTATCCACTGTTGACATTCGGGGATAGGAAGTGGAGGGTGATCCAGAGAGAGTCGTGATGGTAGAATATCCGAACAGAGTAGGTGGATAATTGGTGGGGGTGTTGGAAATCCCACTTGGCCGGATGAATAGTTCTGGGAACCCATGGATCATACTTGGGGCCTCCTTCCCGTTGTTCTAGTCGTCCAACATTTCTAGCATGCGACAACGTAAAATCCTGTTCTCTTCAGCAGTTGCTGATTCAGCAGTCGGGATGGCTGATATGGAACTCTCCTCTAAAACGGGAACTGTCGATAGAGGGATTTCTGAAGACATGTCGATACTTCCTTTTGATCTTGTAAAGTAAGTATTGGTACTTCTTCTCGATTCAGTAACAGGCCACTGATCGTTTCCCTTGGACCTCGTGAAATATGAATGGGAGGCCAGACTACCACAAAATCAACCACCTTTTCTAAAGATCTGTATTTCGACAAACAAACGGTTAGTCTGAAACAACTAACAGATAAGTAATCTCACATTGGGGTGTGGTTCACTTACACAGTTAAATGTGTTGGTACATGTATTCGGTTGCAATGCGTCATTCCGGCTTATACCTTTCCGAATTTACCATTGCCTTTATTCCACCCCCCTCTGTATCAACTTCTTTTGTTATTTTTTCTTTTATATTCATTTTTTTTGTTTTTCTTTTAGTGGTGGTCGAATCTTATATGGATTGCCTACGTATCATGTCCCCGCAAGAATCAGACCGGGCGTAGTTCAGATGCTAAAATGTAAGATAAAGATAGAACATTTTTTTTTGGTTTTTATTGTCACAAAATTCCACTTACAAATGAAACACTTTGCGAAAAACAACAATGGAAATACAAAACTTCAAAAGGACAAACAAACTCTTAAATGAAAATACAGACTCTACTAAGCATGCTCCAACGCTTTAAACTTCTGTGTTCGTGGGGTGTTGTTTGTCCTTGTTGCAGATTTCGGTGTGAGATCTCTTTGTAGACTTCTCAATTCTGCCATGACTTGGTGGACATATTCCATAACTAAAGAGAAAAGGGTAGTCCGGGGCATTTGCTCGCATGTTAATAATCTTATAGTGATGTAATGCCCAATTTATTCGATCCTAGTCCTGATTCTATCCTTTTCTCTAAGCAACTGCTCTATATGTTGATTTTTTGTCCCCGATATCTGAGCGTTACCGGTGACTTGGTCCAAGAGCCTATCTACTTGCCTTTCCATCAGCGCCATTAAGTCTTAGCAGCGGTCCCTATCTACTTTGGCATCCCGGGCTTATCTGAAAACTCGCTCCCTAAGAGTGGTATTTGCTTCCCTCAAGCCATTGATGATCTCCTTGTAATCTTTCTCTATTTGTTGCAGATGAAGTGCTTTTTGGTGGGCCGCTCTTCTTAATCTGGTCCGAATTGAAACTATAGCAGCTTCTGCTTTTTCCAAGTCTTCTCGGTGCTCAAAGGCTTTCCTTTCTAAGTCGTTTAAGGGCATTTCATCAGTCCGACTTCTCTTCGATCTTTCTACAGTTGATTGCATCTCCTAGATTTGGGCTCGGAGTGCTTGCCTTTCTTGTGCCCAGTCAGCCCTTTCCTGATCAAAGTCAGCCTGTTGTATGTCTATGGCGGCCTCCAGAATCCCTTTGTCTTCCTTCAAGGTGTTGATGCAAGATTGGAACTCTTGTGCTGTTTCGCCTATAGCCTCCCCGACTCTGGATTCTATTTCCTTTTCCCAATCGACGACGTATTTTACCGACCTTTCTGCCCTTTGATCGGGCATTGACTGGTTGTGGAACCACTCAAGGTATGCGAGGCTTACTTTTCCTCGTTCTCGGTCGGCAACCATTTCGTCGATGTTAGAGAGTCGACTACCGAACCACACCTTCTATGCATAAGACTCTCTCGGGAGCTCCTCCGTCATGAATTCCCACATGAATGATTGCATATCTTCGATCGGGGGTCTTTTCTGTTCTCTCCCCAACTGGCACATGATGCGTAGCGGGGCGCATGGTTGGAAACCCCTGAAACCCATTAGTATGTAGAATAGGTGATACGTCGACATGTGCATGACTTTAGCATAAGGGAACCAATAATAGTTCCAAGTGAGCTGGTCTGCTTTCAAGGAGTTGAGCAAATCCTGCCAGGCCCTTAAATCGTTCGAAAGATTACAACGGGTGGCCCTGCTTGTATGACAACAAGTGTAATTTAGCCAATCCACGTTGAAGTTTATCACAATTGGGTGATGATAGAGTGTTCTAAGAACCACATTTGCAACAAGATGTTACAACTTGCCCTCTTGACACCGAGTTAGTGCCCGAAAAATGTCTCCTAAGATCATAGGAAGAATAGTGTGTTCTTCGCTACTCTGCAAGTATGAGACCACTGCTGACAAACGAATTCTGATACGTTCATCATGTTCGGGAAAACCCATGGTCCCTAGAAAAACGATTATGAAGGCGTAGATTCTCAAATCTCCCCAGGCGTCATAATTTAATTGGCTGACAAATTCCGTGTTTGAGAATTTCTCGAACCTTTTCTTATCACCAAACTTGTCGTAGAGATACTTCAACGGAACCCAACCTTCATTCAAGCAACCCATTGGAACTCGATGGAGACTTAATTTCTTCAGGAAATTATTTACACCCATTTTTCTAGGAGCGGCGGGTTTCTTTTTGTAAAGATCCTTCCCGAATCCTGTGCGTCCACCTATCTCTTCTAAAGTGGGTGTCATTTCCCAGTCTCAGAATCTGAAAACATTATTTGTTGAGTCGTAGAAACTCACCAAAGCCCTGATAAGATCTTTGTTCGGTTTTATTCTCATAAACTTGATGTGTTTGTAGACTTGATTTCTTTCCCAAGAAGAAAAACTAGCCCACCAATCACAGAGACGGCTCGGGGTTTTATCTTGAATTATAAACATGGGAGGCATCTCGTCTCTCGCCCTTTTCTGATCGATTCTTTGCGATGGAGCCATGCTGATCCTAGAAAAGATAAAAATAAAATTTAAGATTTTCTAATCCTGAGAAAAAAAAATTATTTTATTTTTCATGTATAAAAACGAATCTCGTCAACACGGCCTTCAACACTTAAAAAGATTTGAAGGCTGTGTAATAGGATAGCGGTGTGACGACTAGGTACTATTTTTACGAAACCGGTCTTTCAGCGCCCCTTCGGGCGTTTGGATGTTTTTGCAAAATTTCCTAACCCTTGACTAAGAACAATTCTCCTAATTTTAACACATTATTTTTATGTTTACTTTTTGAAAAAGCAGTATTAGTTGTGTCACGACCCCAAAACCTAGTCGTGATGGCGCTCAGCACATTGCTAGGCCAGCCCGACCATTCAACTATAACACAGAGCTATCAGCTCACACTTTATCCTTTTTAAGCATAGACAATAGTAGTAATATGAAATAACATCCAACACATCGGGATTAGAAATCCCATAACCGGTATAAACCTCCCATCGAATCAGGAGTGATAAGTCATGAGCCTCTAACATAATACATAGCAGTGATAGTGTATACAACTGTGTGCAAGTGTAGAATAGACTAAGAAAGTAAAAATAGACTGGAGAGTGAGGTCCTGCGGATGATGGCAGCTACCTCGACTGTCCAAGTAAAGCTCTCTGAGCAGATGAAGTCTCAGCTCTACTGTGATGTACCTGGATCTGCACACAAGGTGTAGGGAGTAGTGTGAGTACTTCCAACTCAGTGGTAATAAGCAAGGGTAAGACATCGAAGGTAAGAAAACCCAATACAACACTAAGTAAAGCTATACAAAAATATCCTGTATCAATTACCAACATGAGCAGTATCTAAAACAAGAAATATCAGCTATCAGAGTAACATGTATAGCTAAATGCAATGCAATGCATGAATATGACCGCTACGGCGCGTAGCCCGATCCATTTGGGTACCCGTGCTCACTGTGGGGGTTCAAACTCCGGAGGGGCTCTTATAGCCCAAGAATAATATAATGATATGCTACGGCGCGCAGCCCGATCCACTACCAGTCAGCTATAACGCAATGCAAGCCTCACAGGCACAGAAATAGTATTTGAAATCTCTTTTTATCATTTTCAGTAGAAAATAGTGTTTCAGAAATTCCAGAGTTTGGAAAACCATTTTAGATAGTAATAGCTCAGGACTGGTATAGAAATAGCATGTCAATATCATAGAAACAATAGCAACGATCCTCGCGAGATCCCAATAACTGGCTCGTAGCCCAAATATATCAACAACCATCCAAGTAGGAGGTTCACCGGCTCAATAATAGCCAACAACACAGTATAGTATTATCAAGTCGGACTAAGCCATAGTCCCCAATCACATTCAACCCCGCACTCACAGGAGAGTATGTGTCATGCCTCAATACAGCGTCACAAAGTGATATACCGGGGTTTCGAACCCGCTGGTCATCACCCACACCCATTACTCACCTCGACTCGGCTCAAAGACTAGTCTGCAATGCCCTTGCCATGAGAATTGGCCTCCACGGGTGTAGAATCTGATCAAAATCAATAGAAAGGCATCACATTAGGCTAAAGGGACATTACCCAATCGAAACAACTCGAATTACACCAAAAACCACAAGGTTGCCAAAACTCGACTTTCGGTACGCTTCTCGAAAAACTATATAAGTTACATTTTCAGAATCCTTATCTTGACACGAGTCCATACATATAAAGTTTATCGAAATCGGACTCCGTTTGCCCATTCAAATCGATGATTTACCGTAACCCAAGCTTAGAGCAAAAATCGCCCATTAATTCTTCCATTTTCTGTGATATAGATGAAGATTCTAGGATAAAATCGTGTATTTAGACCATAAAACTTACCTCCAATTTTTTCCCGATGAAATCCCCTTCAATTCCCGCTACTTGGCTCTCAAAGAACTCAAAAATGGAGGAAATATACTAATAGTTCGCGAATGAACTGTTCTGGTTTTAACCCTTCTGCCATGTATTTTAACTCTACGCGATCGCAGCCCATGGCTTGTGATTCCGATGAACAAATTTTTTCAGTCCACATTTCCTTCTACGCGATCGCGTGGACCCTGATGCGATTGCGATGCTCAGCGGAACCAACACTACGCGATCGCGACCCCATCTACTGCGATCACAATGCACCCAAACCTGACCTTACACAATCACACCCCACACTTCGCGATCGCGAAGGATAAAAATCCTTAGCTCTCCAGTACTCTACGCGATCACGTGACTGCTATTGCGATCGCGAAGAGCAAATGTCTGCTGCACTTGTGACAGCAGACCTGATCCCTCATTTAGCCAAAAATGGTCCGTTTGGACCCCCGGATTCACCCCGAAGTCCCCGGGACTCCAATAAAAACCACCAACCTACTCCAAAACACGATATGAACTTGTTCCAATCATAAAAACACACCCTTAAACACGGAAATCATCAAATCAAGGCAAATTCAAGCCTAAGTTTCAACTAGAACTTCCGAAACCAACATCCAATCAAAAACCCGACCAAACGATGTCCGAATGACCTAAAAATTTGCAGACATATCCAAAATCACCTAACAAAGCTACCGCAACTGTCGGAATTCCATTCCAACTCCCTGATCAAAATCTCACATATCGATCAGATTCCGCCAAAATTCCAACTTAGGCAATTCAAGCCTATTTCTACACCGGACCTCCAAATTCAATTCCGATCGCTCCTCTAAGTCACAAATCACCTCCCATAACTAATAAAATCAACAGAATTTGATTCCGAGCCCTCTAACCACATAGTCAACTCCAGGTTGAATTTTTATAAACAAGCTTCATTTCAAAAGGCTATATGCCTCATTTTCATCCAGAATCACTCCTAACTCACCCGATAGATTCTAACACATATATAGAAACATGAAACACATAAACGAAGGGGTAACATGGTGGTAATTCTCATGAAGACGGGCTGGGTCGTTACATTATCCCCCACTTAAGCAAACGCTCGTCCCCGAGCGGGTCAAGAAACATACCTGGGGACTCAAATAAGTGAGGATCTCTGCTCCGCATCTCCCGCTCGATCTCCCAAGTGGACTCCTCCATGGTGTCGACCTCTCCACTGAACCTTTACTGATGCAATGTCCTTGGATCTCAACCTCCTCACCTGACAACCCAATATAGCTATAGGCTCCACATCATAGGTCAAGTCATCATCAAGCTGAATAGTACTAAAATCCAACACATGCGATTGGTCGCCAACATATTTCCTGAGCATAGATACATGGAACACTAGATGAACTCCCGATAGACTGGGTGGCAAAGCAAGCATATATGCCACCTCTCCAATCCTCCCGAGGATCTTGAGAGGCCAATGAATCTCGACCTGAGCTTTCCTTTCTTCCCAAATCTCATGAGGCCTTTCATAGGTGAAACTTTCAGTAAGACCTTCTCACCCACAGAATAAGACACATCTCGAACCTTCCGGTCCGCATAACTCTTCTGGTGCGACTGAGCTGTGCGAAGTCTCTCCTGAATCACCTTCACCTGGTCCAAAGCATCCTGGACTAACTCTGTCCCCAATAACCTTGCCTCACCGGGCTCAAACCAACCAACTAGAGATCTACACCGTCTCCCACATAAAACCTTATACGTCACCATCTAGATACTGGATTGGTAGCTGTTGTTATAGGAACAATATGCGAGAGGCAAATAATCAGCCCATGAACCACCAAAATCAATAACACAAGCTCTCAACATATTCTCCAAGATCTGAATAGTACGCTCGGACTGTCCGTGCGTCTGAGGATGAAATGCAGTACTCAACTCAAACTGGGAGCCCAACTCACGCTGAAATGTCTTCCAGAAGTGCGAAGTAAACTGAGTACCTCTGTTTGATATGATAGAAACTGGGACTCCATGAAATCTCACGATCTCCCGAATGAATATCTCAGCTAACCGCTCCGAGGAGTACGTAGTACACACAGAAGTGAGCTGACTTGGGCAGCCTATCTGCAATCACCCAAACTGAATCAAACTTCCTCACTGTCCGAGGGAGTCCAGTAAAAAAGTCTATAGTGATTCTTTCCCACTTCCACTCGGGAATATCAATACGTTGAAACACGCCACTGGGCCTCTGATGCTCGTACTTGACCTGCTGACTGTTGAGGCACCGTGCTACATGCCTCACAATGTCCATCTTCATCTTCCTCCACCAATAATGTTGTTTCAAGTCCTAGTACATCTTCGCGGCACCTGGATGGATAGAATACCGCGAGCTATGGGCCTCCTCTAATATAAACTCACGAAGTCCATCAACATTGGGCATGCATATCCGGCCCTGCATCCTCAATACACCATCATTATCAATAGTGACATCTCTGGCATCATCATGCTGAACTCTGTCCTTAAGGGAAAGCAAGTGCGGATCATCATACGGGCCCTCACAAATATGATCATATAAAGAAGACCGAGAGACAACACAAGCCAACACCCTGCTGGGCTCTGAAATGTCTAACCTCACTAGCCGATTGGGTAACGCCTGAACATCATAATCAAATGATCTCTCCCCAACTAGGATATATGCCAAGATGCCCATACTGATCGCCTTTCGGCTCAAAGCATCGGCCACCACATTGGCCTTCCCCGGATGATATATAATAGTAATGTCATAATCCTTGAGTAACTCAAGCCATCTCTGCTGTCTAAAATTAAGATCCCTCTGTTTGAACAGATACTGGAGACTATGATGATCGGTATACACCTCACAGGACACGCCGGACAAATAGTGCCTCCAAATCTTCAAGGCATGAACTATGGCAGCTAACTCCAAATCCTGAACATGGTACTTCTTCTCATGGGGCTTCAACTGCTGAGAAGCATAAGCAATCACTCTACTCTCCTGCATCAACACACAACCTATCCCCACTCTCGAGGTATCACAATATACGGTATATGAACCTAAAGCTGATGGCAAGACTAACACTGAAGTTGTGGTCAATGCTGTCTTGAGCTTCTGAAAGCTCTCCTCGCACTCATCCGACCACACAAATGGTGCACCCTTTTGCGTCAACCTGGTCAAAGAAGAAGCAATGGAAGAAAATCCCTGAACAAACCGGCGATAATACCCCGCCAAACCAAAGAAACTCCTGATCTTCGTAGCTGAGGACGGTCTAGGCCAACTCTGCACCGCCTCTATCTTCTTCGGGTCAACCTGAATACCATCACGAGACACCACATGACCCAGAAATGCTACGGACTCGAGCCAAAACTCGCACTTGGAGAACTTAGCATACAATTTCTCCTCCCTCAACCTCCGCAACACAATGCTCAAATGCTGAGCGTGCTCCTCCTGGCTACGGGAGTAAACTAGAATATCATCAATGAACACGATCACGAATGAATCCAAATATGGCCTGAACACATTGTTCATCAGATGCATGAACGCTGCTGAAGCGTTGGTCAGCCCAAAAGACATCACAAGGAACTCATAGTGCCTATATCTAGTCCTGAATGGAGTCTTCATAATATCAGAGTCCCTAATCTTCAGCTGATGATAGCCTGAACGAAGATCAATCTCCGAGAACACCCTCATTCCCTGTAGCTGATCAAATAAATCATCAATGCGCGATAGAGGATACTTGTTCTTCACTGTTACCTTGTTCAACTATCTATAATCAATGCACATCCGCATAGAACCATCTTTCTTCTTAACAAATAACACTGGTGCACCCCACAGTGACACATTAGGGCGAATGAACCCCTTATCCAAAAGCTCCTGAAACTGTTCTTTCAATTCCTTCAGCTCAGCTGGTGCCATACGGTAAGGGGGAATAGAGATGGGCTGAGTGCCCGGCACCAAGTCAAAATCGATGTTCCTGTCCAGTGGCATACCCGGCAGGTCTAAGGGGAATACATCTGGGAAGTCCCTCACAACATGCACATAATCAATACTAGGAGTCTCAGCTCCCACATCCTTCACAAATGCCAGATATGACAAACACCCTTTTTCAACCATTCTCTGAGACTTTAAGAATGAAATAACACGGCTAGGGACGTAATCAGTCGAACCCCGCCACTCAATCTGAGGAATACCAGGAATAGCCAATGTAATTGTCTTGGCATGACAATCCAATATAGCATGGCACGGAGACAGCCAGTCCATGCCCAATATCACATCGAATTCCACCATACCTAATAATAACAGATCCACTTGGGTCTCCAGACCCCCAATAGAAATAGCACAGGATCTATAGACATGATCCACAATAATCGTATCACCACTGGGTGGATACATGAACTTGCAAATCAAGACTACCACGGGTCGCACCCAAATGATGTGCAAAATAAGAAGACACGTAAGAATATGTGGAACCAGGATCAAATAAAACAGAGGCATCTCTGTGACAAACTGAAATGATACCTATAATCACTGCATCGGAGGCAACTACATCACCTCTGTCAGGGAGTGCGTAGAAATAGGCCTGGCCCCAACTCGATCGCTCCGCACCTCTAGGGCGACCTCAAGAAGACTGACCTCCACCTCTACTTGCCTGAGATGGTGCTGAAGAGGAGGGCTGATCCCTCTGCTAAGACTTGTCCCTGCGAAGTCGAGGGCACTGCCTCCTCATGTGGCCAAACTCGCCACACTTAAAACAACTGCTTGGCGCTGGAGAAGGGACCGAAGGGAACCCCTCTCCACAGATGAACCCTGGGCTGAAGTAGTACGTGATGTACTCTGAGCTGGGAGGGAACTAAGTGAAGACTGGCCCTGCTGGAAACCCTGGCAGCCACGACCAGAAGAAGAAGCTCCACTATGCTCAGGGCGGCCTGACTAAGAAAGTCTAGATGAGCGACCGCTGTCCTGCTGAAACTGCTCTCTGGATGGAGCACCACTAAAGCTATCAGAACCTCGAGGCCTCTTGGCCTTTTGCTCCTCATGCAAACAGCGACGATGCGCCTCAATGAAGTATGCCATATCCACAACCTGCTCAAAAGATGATGATAATACTCTATCTATGGTCATCAGAATGCGAATGGAATAGTTAAGGCCATCAATGAACCTCCTGATCCTCTCCCGATCTTTCGGGATCATCCAGATAGCATGCCTAGCCAACTGAGTATACCTCAGCTCATACTGGTTCACTGACATGTCGCCCTATACTAACCACTCAAACTGGCGATGTAGCTCCTCTCGACGGGACTAAGGCACATACTTCTCTAAAAAGAGAGTGGAAAACTACTGCCAGGTAAGAGGTGCTGCTCCTGCAGGCCTATGCCTCTCAAACTCCTTCCACCAATCGAATGCTGGACCAGTAAACTGGAAGGTAGTAAATCAAACACTGCTGGACTCAAGAATCTCAGATGTACGTAGCACCCTCTGGCACTTATCTAAGAAACCTTGGGCATCCTTGCCCTCACTACCACTAAAATAAGGTGGCCGGAGTCTACCAAATCTCTCCAGGCGACGCTGCTCGTCGTCGGGCATCACCGGTACCACATGCTCTAGTGCTGGTGCAGTTGGAACAACCGGTGCAACTGCCTGAGCTGGGACCGCGTCTGGCGTCTGAAGTCCCTGTACCACCTGCTCTGGTGTGCGAGCTGCGGGGGTCTGATGACCACCCCCGATCTGGGAGGTCGCTGTTGTAGCGGTAGCTAATACAACCTGTGCCAATCCAGAACAAACTGATAATATCTGGGCCAAAGTCTCCCGAAGACCAGGAATGACAATAGACACCGTCGGTGCCTGAGCTGGTATTGTTGGAGCATGAACCACTGGGGGCTGCTCCTGAATAGGGACAACGGGTGGGTTAGCTGGCACTGCCTCAGCTGCCCTACCTCTACCACGACCGCGGCTGCGCCCACGGCCTCTAGCAGGTGGCAATGGTAGTCATCCACCTCATCCTGAAGCTCGAGTTCTCGCCATCTGCGAGAGAATAGAATACAGAAGTTCAGTTCTCGGAACAACAAAATCACACGATAGAGTTTAAGAAATGTGAAATGTTTCCTAAAGGTTTGCAGCCTCCCGAGGATAAATACAGGCATCCCCGTACCGATCCACGAGACTCTACCAACCGACTCAAGACTTATGAGGCCTAGTAACCTAGGCTTTGATACCAACTTGTCACAACCCCAAAACCCGGTCGTGATGGCGCCCACTACATTCCTAGGCCAGCCCGACCATTCAACCATAACACAGAGCTATCAACTCACACTTTATCCTTTTTAAGCATAGACAATAGTAGTAATATGAAATAACATCCAACACATCGGGATTAGACATCCCATAACCAGTATAAACCTCCCACCGAATCAGGAGTCATAAGTCATGAGCCTCTACTAGAATACATAGCGGTGATAGTGTATACAGCTGTGTGCAAGTGTAGAATAGACTAAGAATGTAAAAATAGAATGGAGAGTCAGGTCCTGCGGACGCTGGCATCTACCTCGACTGTTCCAAGTAAAGCTTTCCGAGTAGATGAAGTCTCAGCTTTGCTGTGATGTACCTGGATCTGCACACAAGGTGCAGGGAGTAGTGTGAGTACTTCCAATTTAGTGGTAATAAGTAAGGGTAAGATAGCGAAGGTAAGAAAACCCAATACAACACTAAGTAAAGCTATACAAAAATATCCTGTATCAATTATCAACATGAGCAGTAGCAAAAACCAGCAATATCAGCTATCAGAGTAACGGGTATAGCTAAATGCAATACAATGCATGAATATGACCGCTACGACGCGTAGCTCGATCCATTTGGGTACCCGTGCTCACTGTGGGGGTTCAGACTTCGGAGGGGCTCCTACAACCCAAGCATAATATCATGATATGATGCGACGTACAGCCCGATCCACTACCAGTCAGCTATAATGCAATGCAAGCCTCACAGGCACAGAAATAGTATTTGAATTCTCTTTTTATCATTTTCAGTAGAAAGCAGTGTTTCAGAAATTCCAGAGTTTGGAAAACCATTTTAGATAGTAATAGCTCGGGACTGGTATCAAAATAGCATGTCAATATCGTAGAAACAATAGCAACGATCCTCGCGGGATCCCAATAACCTGCTCGTAACCCAAAGATATCCACAACAATCCAAGTAGGAGGTTCACCGGCTCAATAATAGCCAACAACACATTATAGTATTATCAGGTCGGACTAAGCCATAGTCCCCAATTACATTCGACCCCGCACTCACAGAAGAGTACGTGTCTCGCCTCAATACAGCGTCACAAAGTGATATACCGGGGTTTTGAACCCGCTGGTCATCACCCACACCTATTACTCACCTCGACTCGGCTCGAAGACTAGTCCGCAATGCCCTTGCCACGAGAATCGTCCTCCACGGGTGTAGAATCTGATCAAAATCAATAGAAATGCATCAAAATATGCTAAAGGGACATTACCCAATCGAAACAACTCGAATTACACCAAAAACCACAAAGTTGCCAAAACCTGACTTTCGGTACACTTCTCGAAAAATTACAAAAGTTACAGTTTCAGAATCCTTATCTCGACACGAGTCCATACATATAAAGTTTATCAAAATCTCACTCCGTTTGCCCTTTCAAATCGATGATTTACCATAACCCAGGCTTACAGCAAAAATCCCCCATTCATTTTTCCATTTTCAGTGATATAGATGAAGATTCTAGAATAAATTCGTGTATTTAGACCATAAATCTTACCTCCAATGTTTTCCCGATGAAATCCCTTCAATTACCGCTACTTAGCTCTCAAAGAACTCAAAAATGGAGAAAATATACTAATAGTTCGCGAATGAACTGTTCTGGTTTTAACCCTTCTGCCACGTATTTTAACTCTATATGAACGCAGCCCATGGCTTGCGATCACGATGAACAAATTTTTGCAGTCCTCATTTCCTTCTACGCGATCGCATGGACCCTGATGCGATTGCGATGCTCAGCGGAACCAACAATACGCGATTGCGACCCTATGTACTGCGATCGCAATGCACCCAAACCTGACCTTACGCGATCGCACCCCACACTTCGCGATCGCGATGGATAAAAATCCTCAGCTCTCTAGTACTCTACGCGATCGTGTGACTGCTATTGCGATCGCGAAGAGAAAATGTCTGTTGCACTTATGACAGTAGACCCGATCCCTCATTTAGCCAAACATGGTCCGTTTGGACACCCGAATTCACCCCTAGGCCTCCGCGACCCCAACGAAAACTACCAACCTACTCAAAACACGATACGAACTTGTTCCAATCATAAAAACACACCCTTAAACACAGAAATCATCAAATCAAGGCGAATTCAAGTCTAAGTTTCAACTAGAACTTCCGAAACCAACATTCAATCAAAAACCCAACCAAACGATGTCCGAATAACCTGAAAATTTGTAGACATATCCAAAATCACCTAACAAAGCTACTGCAACTGTCGAAATTCCATTCCGACTCCCGGATCAGAATCTTACCTATTGATCGGATTCTACCAAAATTCCAACTTAGCCAATTCAAGCCTATTTCTACACCGGACCTCCAAATTCAATTCCAATCGCTCCTCTAAGTCACAAATCACCTCCCGGAACTAACCAAATCATCAGAATTTGATTCCGAGCCCTCTAACTGCATAGTTAACTCCAGGTTGACTTTTCATAAACAAGCTTCATTTCAGAAGGCTATATGCCTCATTTTCAACCAGAATCACTCCTAACTTACCCGATAGATTCTAACACATATATAGAAACATGAAACACATAAACGAAGGGGTAAAACGGTGGTAATTCTTGTGACGATGGGCCGGGTCATCATAAGTTGAGCCCGATATGGGTTGCCTACGTATCTCACGTCCGGTGAGAATCGAACTTGCGTAATTCGAACCAAACGAACTATATCTTTTAAAAACAAACTCTTTTCCATCTTTCCCTTTTCATAAGAATTATTAGAGTTTTATATGGGAAATTTTAGAAACATGTACTTAAAAACCTTGACCCTATACCCTGGTATTTTCCTTTTCTTTAAAACCACTCCTTCCTTTTTTTTAATAAGCCAGTCAGCATGTAGGTTCGAAACAAATAAATGCACAAACAAGATGCATCAGGTTGGTCTTTTGCTTCAGTTACACCTGTCCTAGATAGACCCAACCCCTGTGTTGAGCCTCCTAAGTCGAATATGCACATGATACAAAAAGACGTTCCTACTGGGGATCCGACATGAGGTTTTGTTATTCTAGGTTATCATCCTGTTGGAAAAAGTGTCTAGACTTGCTTTACTCGAGCGGACAACTCGAGCCGAGGAGTGTCAGTGCACCGGTAGCATGGCTTTCCGCTTAATTGATAGTACTCCCCGCCTAAACATGTGTGACTAAAATCCTTCACCGGGTGCCAAGCACCACAGCTATCTTGAGAAAAATTGGCTATGTCCAACAAATGCCCGATATTATATTTCAAAGAGACTCAGAGGAGAAAGTAGGTATCAGCACAATTTATATACAATTCACAAAATATTAAAGCGGTAAAAGAAACATTTAGCACATTAAAACAAACAAATAATAAAATTAGATAATAAATAAGCCAAATACAATAATTATTCAAAGCTCGAATTCTTAAACCCTGAACCAGTAGTTCTGGGTTTGTTTCCCCAGCAGAGTCGCCAGAGCTGTCACATCTCTTTTTGGCAAGCCCTTACCCCCGGGGGTAAAAACGGGCGAGAGAGTTTTTTCAATTTAAGTGACAATATTCGAAACGAGATTATTCTATTTATTTTAGAGTTGCCACTTGGAATAAATTTAGGTTTCCCAAGTCACCGATTTATTCAAATCCCCGATCGAGGAATTTCGATTTTCCAAATGAAGTATGTGAACCAGAAATTCTAAGTAAGGAATTCTGTTGACCCGAGGGAAGGTGTTAGGCACTTCCGGATCCCGTGGTTCTAGCACGGTCGCTTCAACTATTATAAATGGCTAAAAAAATATCTGATTTTAATACATGTTTTAAATTACGTGCTCTAATTAAACTTTAAACTGCTTTATTATTTCAAAACTATACATTTAACTTCTAAGCAAAGGAAGCCCAGTCGTAACATAGACTCGGGCCCTTGACGAATATGAAAATCAAAATGTGCCCGGATCATTTATTTTAACCCATACCGATTAAAGTGATTATTAGACTAGAAAAAATCGATTCATCTAAAAGAAATGTCCGGTGAGGTTATTTCCAATTAAAACCTATACGAAACGGTATCGTATTTGTGACTCGTTGAATTAGGGCCAAAAATTGATTGAAAGGTATAAACTAATGAGGAAATTGATCAACTATGTCAGGTAGAAATATTCACCATGGTTCATTATTAGATATGAGATTGTTTATCTTGGATTTCACTACTCTCAATCCGATGTTAATTGGTGAGTTCGAGACTATGTGATCAAAGTTGAACTAGAATTGGCGTCTAGGGCATTGGCTACTTATCTTGTTTGCTTAACTACAAATGGATTTAAAGGAAAATCAAGCGAAGAGACTCGATGTGATTCAAGTTATCCTATATTAATGGCTTAACATAAATCAAACTATCATCTTAACATACTTAAACTACTTGACTTTAACAAATTATTTATCTAATGTTTCAAAGAAAATCCCAGTCCGAACTGGCTAGTTTATACTTACACAAATTCAAACATATACTAACAAAAAAATAGAAACTAGCTAAGCATGAACGAAAACTGGTATCTATTTTAAACAGTAGTCCAAAAACAATCCTAATTTACAATAATGGACAATACAAGCCTAGTAGATTTTATCTCAATTATACATGCTGAAAGAAAGAGCTAGGTAGACATACAAAACTATGCGCACTCTTAATCCTTCACTGACTAACAGTACAATTTCTATTACAACAATCAGTCCTAATTTTATAACTAGCTAACAGGATCATTCATATGGTGGCCTCACAGCAAGATTTAAAACATGCTTTCATTTCATTTCCAGTAGAAGAATAGACAGCCCAAGGATGTGTACATGATTTTAACAGCAGAAATGAAAGAGGAAAATCAGTAAGCAATTCCCAGCAAAAACAACAACAAACACAACAGCAACAGATCCCAACAATGAATACGGCTACCAAAGATGCGACAGTAACAAACTAGTAACAGATTGAAGTTCCAGAAGTGGGCTAAAACAAAACTAAGAGTTTCACAGAAGGCAAACAACCACTTCAGAACCAAAACATCAATAAATAAGCCCCAGTAACTTGACAAACAACCTTCAGATAGCTTTGGATAGAATCCAATGTGGAATGAAACAAAGGAAGTGATTTAAACTGTTGAAACAGTTTTTATACCCAAAATCAATGCAACAATATTAAAGGTAGGATTTTTTTTCTTGTTCTTTAGACTAGAGATCACTCTCGAACTCACTTAAATAGGTTTTTAACGACCAACAGACTCTCCAAGAAAAATCAGCAGACTTTCTTTCTCACTATTGCACGAAAAGATGTCTAATATGTATGTATGTGTAAATCTCTATATCTGAAGGTCTGTAATCTATGTGTGTGTATCCAATATATCCCCTTTTGTAGCCTTAATATTATTTTAAAACACTGTCCAGCCCACTTAACACTGCTTTAAGCATGGTTTTATATAAAAAAACTCTAAAGTTCAAAAATGTTGTGGAATACCATGCTGCCCTGCAGATTCCGCTATGTTCAATCATGTGCAATGCTCATTTTTAATATTAAACCTAAAATGATTCTTGTTTCCACTACTTACTGTTTAATGGGCTGCATTTTGCACTGAAGATCTTCTTTTAATCCTTTTAAACACCAATTTCAGGGTATTTTTGGTGTTTAATTAGCATGCCAATTAACTAATCTTTATTAAGATCACAGATATAACCAATTTCGACCCTAATTAAGAAAAAATAAATCAAAATGGATTTAAATCAATACTAACAGTGTTGCCATACTATTCTAAAAAATCCATACGACTGATCGACAACATTTATTAGAGCAATTACAACACACATAGGATAACAATCGAATGATGCACTTAACAATGATTCACAGGGTCGGTCAAGAACAAAGATACAAAATTAATCATTCGATGACGCTAATCGAAGTGAATTCGTATCCTATGACGACACATTTAAAACAACAAAACAAAAATAAACATCAACCAAATAAAGGTCTTCGAGGAGAAGAAAACAGAGAAAACTAACAGCAAAACAATAAAACAACTACACTAACCAATGAGTACAAAACTAAATAAAAACAGAAGAGAAAATACCTTGATAAGGGAAATTCGGAACAAACAGGCTTGGGACCAAACGGACTCGGACCTGTTGAGGCCAAACGGGCTGTAATCGAGTGTTCTCGAGTGAGAACAACTCTACTAAAACCCATTGGAACCTCAAAATCTCCAAACAGGCTCAAAAAGTTCTTCTAGGGTTCTTGAGGCTCAGACTTGGGACTCGATGGTTTCTGGTTGGATTCGTATCAAATTAATGGTGGTTTGGTGATTGGGGAGATGAGGTGAGGGCTGGGAATGAGTTTGGGATCGAGTGGAGGCGGCGGCGTCACTAGGAAGCAGTGGCGGCTACTAGGGTTCATGGCTAAACGTTGAGATTCGAGGAGTTCCAAGGATGTTCTAAAGAAACGGGGAGTGGATCGAAGGTAAGGAGGCTATGGAGATTATGCCGTGTGAATTTGGAGCGATTTGGCGACTGACCGCCGCCGTGGGCGATTTTCGACGGTCGGTTAGCGGCGAAGACATAACCCTCTCTATGAAGAGACAGGGTCTAGTTTAGTTTTGGGGGGGTAGGGTAAATGTGTTTGGTATATTAAAACGGGTGTTTTAATCTAAACTGTTGGATTATTACATCTAACGGCTAAAATTAGTTGAACTAGACTGGAACGGGGTCGTTTGAGGGTAGTACGGGGTCGTTTGGTTTAGTTAAGAGACGGGTAACGAGTTACGCTAGGATGGGTCTGGGTTAAACGGGGAGCTTGATCTCAGCCGTCTAGTAGATTTGGTCAACGGATCACAATGGCAATGCCAATACGACATCGTTTGGGGCGTCTCTGAAACGGGTGATTTGATTTGGGCTACTAGGGCATTTGGGTTAGGGGAGATGCGTGTTTGGTCCTGGAATTGGTCAAGTCTGGGCTGCCGGTCCAGTTCTTCATTTTCCAATTCTTTTCTCTTTTTTTTTAATTCCTAACTTATTAAAAACAAATATTCCAAATTACATTACAAAATCAAATTAACTTATAAGAATACTAATCAAGTTCTATTAACACACACAATTAAAATATAAATCATACAAATAGACCTTTAAATACTAAATGTAAAGTGTATTATTTTTTTGTGATTTTATTATTTCTTTTATATTTTGAAAACAAACTTAATTACTCTAAATAAAACCTAAATGCAAATGCAACATATCTTATTGTGTTTTTATATTAATTTATAAATGATCACGCACAGACAAAACTGCAAATAATAATTAAGAAATCACACAAAACTCATAGAAAATCACACAACACAAAACTATTTTATTTTGAATTTTTAGGAGTAATTCTCTTGTAGGGCAAAAATCATGTGCTCACAGCCTAAACATAAGAACTCCTAGTATCCAACTCCATATAGCACACGAATCACTGCACCTGATCCCAGATTCCACCATATGAACACATATCACACATCACATACCTAATCATTCCATGAAAATATTCTAAAATTCCCATGTGCCATCAAGCACAATAAGATATTAGTAGTCGATCAAGCAAGAAAACGGCAATACAAATGTAGTATCATCATTTTACATCACCTTGCCCTTTTTACTGAACATATACCCCCGTCAAATCACTAGAATAGCAATACCATTTCCTTAATCATATAAAGATCAATCTTTAATCACCTGCAACTGCCCATGCTGCTTACGAATTAATGAATTTCCATTCTGAACTGAACTGAATCCTCAAACACGCAAACCTCTATTCTCCACAACATACCGTGTATACCATAACACACTAGGATAACGCGAGAACTCCATCAACCTTTTTCCTAACCACCAACATCTGTGTACTCCACTAGTCAAGAACTCTCCATCAATCCCATCTAGAAGAGAAATCATTACACATTCCATGCTTCGCATGCCCATAGACAATATCTACATCGCCCAACCACTGTAGAACTCGACAAGAAGTTTCTCCCGATTCCATTTGCACAAGCTAAACTGCCAGGACTAAATCCTTCTACCCAAACCAAGCTAAGAAAGCTGTCAAAACTCAAGACCATTGTTGCACAATAGCTGTAAAAGTTCGTTACCTCAAACACATACGAAGAATTAATCGTACCTTACCACACCGATTCAGTCTACTAACAAGTTATTCCATCTATCTAGTTTTCCCCTCTGATTCATCAGCAACTTGATATTTCTCCCTCACTGTGGCATCATAATGCATAAATCCAGGCTTACCACATGAGACTTGAACATGAGACCACACTGTCTAAGACCCATGGGCCACTGAATACTCTCTCAAATGTTCCAGAGATACCACATTCTAGAATACTTTACTCCGAAGAACTTCCTGCGAATCTAAACTCATTAACTTTACTTTCCAGATACCGATACATAGAATCCCATATTTAACATAGAATACCACAAGTCTTGACCTTTCCGATAAAAACACAATCTTTGACCACATATACGACCTTAAAACACGGGATGATTACATGTAGAATCTTGAACACAATAAAATCATTCCCAAGTGTCATCCACTTTTATTCAAACTACAAATTACCTAACATAATGAATAGAACCACTCGTGCCTCATTGGCATTCCGATAACGCAAAATGAGATCCTCATCCCAATACAACCAAGCAAATTCATGCTCTATGCACCGAGCATCCTCTACCAACAACAACCCTAAACATTCCGTGATTCTCTTACCCTATGGAACATAATGTAACCTTTGCCAATTCTTTTTTGCTTCGCTCGTGCCATCCTCAGCTCAATTTCCGCAACCAGGACTGATCCGCCAACATACCACGAAACAAAACCAACATAGTACATAATTGTGCAAGCAGCTAATCAATAGCAACCTCCCCAACTTGACTCGAAGCCAAATATCAAGACACACTGAACAATTCATAAAACATTTACTCTGATGATGCCTCAATGCCACAGTGAGATTAAACTTGAATCATGTACAAGTTTGTGAAGTCATAGATCATCTAGCACTGAAATCCTCCGCAAACCTTGCGTTCATCCCCACCTCAGTTGAGTCCACTCTCATAAGCGACCCAAATCTCAGATTTCAACTCATACCCTTCAATTACACATGAGATCTACTAATATACACATAAAGGTCATACCACTCAAGAACACTTAGTAGGAGATAATCCACCCACTTTGCCTTAATTTAATACTTAGGCATACCTTCCACCATCATACATGTTACATAGTCTCCCTGAGTCTGAACTCTTACCACCACATGTAATGCACTTCACTTCTCAACTAGGAGATATAATAATATTCTTCACACGCCCATAATTCGGGCTACACATCAAGCCACAATAGGAATCGAATCACTTAACAGTCCATCTATTATCATGCAGAATTCTTCGTCATTACCAAGTCATATAGATATATCATGCAGTACTAACATACTCATCACATGGATATACAACCGCCATTCCAGCTAATAGAGACAATACCGAACATATAAGTTCAAAACACTTGCTCATAAAATCAGCACCTCAGTGCTCAAGCAATAGGCAAAGATCCGGCCTCAAGTCCGCCAAACTGGGCCGATATACTCACAATGATTACCTCCCGCCCCTCGATCGGGGAATGACAAGCCATCAAGGCACATATAATACTTAGCGCTTGTGTGCGCATACAGATGTGTGAAAGGAATTTCAAGAGTTATATCTCAAAATGAATCAAGTACGCATGATAAGAATTTCAAGAAAGTGAAGTTTTTCCTAAAGGTTCTGCAACCTCTTGAGGATAAATACAGACGTCTCTGTATCGATCCGCGAGGCTCTACTAAAATTGCTCATGACTCGGGAGACCTAATAACCTAGGCTCTGATAGCAAGTTGTCACAACCCAAAACCTACACTAGTCGTGATGGCGCCTCTCGTGAAGACAAGGCCAGCCAACTAACCCAATTCGTCTCTTTAACAGTTATTAAATATAAACGACTAGAAAATACAACTTAATGGCATTAAAAGTGGTTACTTACAACCCAATACTATCCGACTAGGGTGTCACAAGTTACGAGAATCTAAAGGATCCTGAACACAACTACAGGGTCTGTAATATACATGGATTAAATTTAGAATTAAAAGAAGGAAAATTCTGTGCCGCGAACGCTGGTGGTCACCTTACTCCGCTACAATAGTGATACCTCCAATCAGCTCAAAACCCGCTACCGGGTAAACAATACCTGCAACTGCACGCGAGGTGTATGGAGTAAAGTGAGTACTCCAACTCATTGAGTAATAAGAGTAAATAATAACTAAGCGGCAAGAAATCACGTAAGAGCACCCCATCATACTATATAAGACAGTACAACCCTTTTAGAAGATAGTAAAACAAGGAAAATCCTTTAGAAAATATCTGGCTCAGTTAAAAAACCTTTTTGAAAATATTTTTTCTGACAATTTAAGCAAATGAATGCAAAACAGGTAGTGCAAGTCAGCACAAAAGTCAGCCCTTCGGGCATAGTACTCCACTATCAAATAACACCAGGGTATCTGGTCAACAGTGCAAGAAGTAGCATAGATGCCAATGAAATGCGAGTGCTAAATGTCATGACGCGTAGTACAAACAGAAACCAATACATGAATGCAATGCAATGCGTATGGCCGCTGCGGCGCGGAGCCCGATCCGTTTGGGTACCCGCGCTCATTGTGGGGGTTTAGACTCCGGAGGGGCTCCTACAAACCAAATGCAATATAAATATCACATCGCATATAGCCCAATCCATCCTTAGTCCAACAATGCACATATAACACTACTACGGTGCGCAACCTGATCCATGCTCAGTTTAGAAATGCACATAAGCCACTTGGGCAGTATCAAAATAATAGTTCTCAGTACAGAACGTGAATAATATGTTGTTTAAGTATTCAAATCTTAGAAAAAAGGATGAGTTTGCGAAATAGCATTTAAAACCTTAGACCGAGATCAAAATAATATACAATTAAGGCAAAACCGTGATGTCAATCCCCGAAGGATTCAAATAATCGACACGAAGCCCAAAATATGGCAATCAACGCAAATCATGATAACATCAAGTAAGTTTCAGTCAATACGCAGTAAAATCACAACCGAGACGGACCAAGTCACAATCCTCAACGGTGCTCTACCCCACGTTCATACCTGGTGTGCAAGTCACCATAATACAGCACTATGATGTGCAAGTCCGAGGTTTCAAACCCTCATGATATCATTTTCAAGTATTACTCACCTCGAACCGATGAAATCTCTAGCTCGCGATGCCTTTTTCACTCAAATCCACCTCCACGCGCGTCATATCTAACCAAAATCAGAGCGAATACATCACACTGTACCAAAGGAACAATATCCAATCGAAAACAATCAAAATATAGCAAAATCTCGAAACTAGCAGAACCTGAGCCCCAGTCCCACTTCTTGAAAAATTATAAAACTCATATTTGCGGACTCCTCGTCTCGCCACGAGTCCATACATACCAAGAACTCTCAAATCCGAGTTAAATGACCTATCAAATCCCAATTTGAAATATCAAAACTCAAGCCCTTGCTTTACCTCCTTTTAATGAATTTCAACCAATTTCCATGTGAAATCTAACATAATCTCGTGTATATAGGCCAAGGAACTTACCTCTAATCATTCTTCCTTGAATTCCTCTTCAAAATCGCCTCAAATCTCTCAAAGCTCGCTCAAGAATGGTGGAAATAGTAGAAGGTTCGTGAAACAAAAATGAATATAAAACCCTTCTAACTCTAGGGGTTTCTGCTTCTGCAGCCTGCACACCCGCTTCCGTGATACCGCTTCAGCGATCATTTTTCCGCTTAAGAGGAATTTCATTAAATCACCAGGGGTCGCTTCTGCAACTCAAATTTCCGCTTCTGCGAGACCTTACCTCCAGGCCAACTACTTCTGCGACCTTAGGACCGCTTCTGCGGACTCGCTTAAGCGAAACCACTTCTGCTTCTACGGAACTTCCCAAATCAACATATAACCACTTATGCAACCATTCCCTCGCTTCTATGGTCCATTTACGCAGAAGCGAGCATACCAGATACCAGCAAACATCTGCCCCTTTCTCAACTTGAATTTTATCCTGTTAGCCATCCGAAATTACCCCGAGGCCCCCGGACCTCAACCAAAAGCATCAACATGCCCCATCATGTCATTCAAACTTGAAACATCACTAAAATCATCAATTCTCATCGGATTAAAGCCTAAGTTCTTCAAAACCTTCCGAAATGCTCTTTAGATTGAAAGTCAAACCAAACAACGTACGAATGACCAGAAACTTTGCACACACATCACAAATCCCATATCAAAGCTACAGAAACTCTCGGAATTTCATTCCGACCCTCGGATCAAAATCTCACCTATCAATCTTAAAGATCTTGTTATTTATTTTCTCCAGATGACATACCGGAATTTTCTATGGTACGTGGGCTTCATTTAGAATCTTCATCAATGCCTTTCTATGTTCATCAGAAATGAATTAGTAGGGATAACAATGATATTTGAGCAGGCATCTTCCTCAATTGCTCAACTATGGAGTAATCTTGGGCTTTCATCTTCTTTAGAAATTCTTCAGCTTCTTCCTCGGTGACTGTTTTTTTCACATGAGCTGGATTTTCTTTCATCACTTTCATCTTTCTCAAATCATCAAGGGCAAAACATCGCCCAGAGCGAGTCAAACCATGAGTTTCATAAATTTCCCCTCGACTTCCTTCCATTTATACTTTACAGTTACCCTGTCATAATTCCATGGTACAACTTTGGTACTCACAACCGACATTTAGCACTCATACATTACTGGCACACATGCATTATTTGCCTTATTGACGAGATCTCCTGGTGGAAATTTTTAAGGAGTGCTGAGCCCGAGGGACTGATTTGAGTGCAGATTTGCACTGCTTGAGATTGTACCCAGGTATTGGTATGTTATCATGAAAGAAAGAAAGCTAAAAATTGAGGTTTCTAAATAATCTACTCACATATGCTGGAAAGGAATAAAAAGATAGTTCTGTATTGTGTAGCATGAGATAGTGCCTTGCGTGGTTTTCTTTCCTTCAGCATTATTTACTTTTATTACCGCTGAGTTGGAAGTACTCACACCCGACTCCCTGCACCTTGTGTGTAGATCCAGGTACATCACAGCAGAGCTGATTCTATAGCTGCTCGGGAGTGCATTTGGACAGTCGAGGTAGCTGCCAGCGTCCACATGACCTGACTTTCCAGCTTACTTTTATTCATGTTGATATCTATTTCTGCATTTGAGCACCATCGTAGACACTATCACACTTTGTATATTCTGTAGAGGCTCATGACTCATGACTCCTGGTCTTTGGGAGGTTTTGTTGGTTTGGGACGTTATCCCCGTATTAGAATATTTTCTTTGTGATTATTTGATCTTGATTATGTTTAAAAGTGGTTAAATGTGAGCTGCTGGCTTCGTGATTTTGTTGATTGGTCGGGCTTGCCTAGCAGTGTGTTGGGCGCCATCACGACCGGGTTTGGGATCGTTACAAGTTGGTATCAGAGCCTAGGTTACTAGGCCTCATGAGTCTTGAGCCGGTTGGTAGAGTCTTATGGATCGGTACGGGGACGCCTGTACTTATCCTCGGGAGGCTGCAAACCTTTAGGAAACACTTCATATTTCTTGGAACTCTTATCGTGCGTACTTGATTCAGCTTGAGATATAATTCTTGGAAATTCCTTCCATACGCCTGTACGGGCACTCGAACGCTCAGTAATATAATTGCCTTGATGGCTTGTGATTTCATGATTGAGGGGCGAGATATGATCTCCGTGAGTTTATGTTTCACGACCCGGATTTTCCCCCAACATCGGGATCGTGATGGCGCCTACTCATGGTAGCTAGGCAAGCCACTACATTCGACATTATCCTATTCGTATCATTATTTTATACTCATATTTAATAACAATGGAGATAATATTTAATTTAATAAATGTGGAAGACTTTCAAAATAGAGATAAACAATACCAAGGTAAAACACTAATGAAATCCTCTACCCAAGACGTGGAGTCACCAACTTACGAACTACTAATGAATACTACACATAATGGTCTGAAGGAAAATAACAAATATCTGTCTGTCTCGGAACAATGAGACCATAACAAATAGCTTAGTAAATAGAAGAGGCGTCGGGCCTGCGGACGCCTGCAAGATACCTCAGTCTCGGAATGCTCAACTCCCACAAATACTCTACTACTGCTGCTGCTCCTGCTCAAAACCCGGACCTGTGCAAAAATACACAAAAGTGCAGTATCAGCATAATCTGACCCCATGTGCTGGTAAGTGCCTGGCCTATCCCGGCGAAGTAGTGACAAGCCTAGGAGAAGACACTCACATAAACCTGTGCAGTTCTATACATATATACACCACAAGATAACAAGAAATACCAAGTAATAATTTCAACAAGAAGTATCATAAAAGGGGAAACACAATAAATTGCAACAACTATTAAATCAATAATGAAAATCAGAATATGATGGAAACAATTAATATCAAGACAAGGAATAGCAAACAGTTGCATGGCATCACCCTTCGTGCTTTTACTCTCATCCTCACCAAATATGGAAATAAAAGTGCACGGCATCACCCTTCGTGCTTTTACTCTCATCCTCACATCCATGGTACGACATGATCCTTCGTGCATTGTTCAAATAACAACGGCACGGAATGTTCCTTCGTGCATAATCAATATCACAAGGCACGGCATGATCCTTCGTGCATAATCAATAACAAGGCACGGCATTACCCTTCGTGCATAATCAATAATATAAGGCACGGCATTAACCTTCATGCAAAATCAGTAAACAAGGCACGACATCACCCTTCATGCTTTACCACTCTTCCTCACCCAAATAACAATCACAGC
Source organism: Nicotiana noctiflora (assembly GCA_032618575.1). Taxonomy (NCBI): domain Eukaryota; kingdom Viridiplantae; phylum Streptophyta; class Magnoliopsida; order Solanales; family Solanaceae; genus Nicotiana; species Nicotiana noctiflora. The sequence goes on along the minus strand of JASVEL010011477.1, from coordinate 43,776 downwards.
TAAGGGCAAAGAATGAAAACAATAGTCACGAACCGTCCCGGCAAGGGACACAACAATCATCACAACAAGGTCCCGGCAAGGGAAAGCAATAATCCACTTTACAACAAGTCCCGACAAGGAAAAACGATATTTCACTTTACCAGTAAGTCCCGGCAAGGGAAAACAATATTTCACTTTAGAACATCTCACAATAAATATCAACAACGACTCACGGTCATGCTAGACGCCAGTGTATGGATGCTCGTCACCAAAGCCCATACACCGCACTCGATCACATAGCAAATAGCACATAAATCCTATTCCCTCAAGCTAGGACATATTAAACACTTACCTCTAGCCTTGAAGTCCAAATTATCCTTCAACTATAGCTTTACCTCGAATTTCCGCTTTCAACTTGCTCGAATCTAATCACAATTGATTCCATTACATTAATAAATACTATATAACTTAGTTTGGATGCTTAAAAATGGTTTTTCTCAAAGTTTATCCCAAAATTTTCCAAAACGCCCCTGGCCCCACGTGGTCAAAACACGGGGTTCGGACCAAAATCCGGTTACCCATTCCCTCACGAGTTCAAATACACGATTAGTTTCAAAGTCGGACCTCAATTCGAGGTCTAATTCCTCAATTCATGAAAACCCTATGTTCTACCCAAAAAAAGAATTTCTACCATGAAAACCTTTGATTTCTCTTGAAAAACATGTTTAATGATGTTAGGAATTGAAAGAATTAAGTAAAAAGTGACTTACAAGTGCTTTGGAGTGATTTTGCTCTTGAGGGTTCGTGTGTGGTGTGTTGGGTTTTGAAAGAATGAAGAAAAGAGGTCAAAAATTCGTTTAAGTATAAATATGCATAGCTGCGGGTATCGCAATTGAGAACATTTGTTCGCAATTGCGAACACAGCAGGTTTTGGTTTGTGGCTCTCGCATTTGCGAGAAAATGGTTCGCATTTGTGAACATGTGCCTTCACTGACAGCCTCGCATTTGCGATCAATAGTTCGCATTTGCGAACTCAAAAGTTTCCTGGACATCATCGCATTTGCGATCAATTGTTCGCATTTGCGAACACTGCCCTGGGTCTGCCATCTTCGCATTTGCGAAGATTGGTTCGCATTTGCGAACCAAGTCTAGTCTGGGTCTTCTTCGCATTTGCGATAAAATCTTCGCATTTGCGAAGATACCAGCTGGGTGAAAAACCAGCTGTGTTATTTTTCAGAATTTGCTCCAACGGCCTATCAAATCTTTACCCGAGCCACCCGGGCTCCAAACCAAACATGCACACAACTTCAAAAACATATTACAAACTTGCTCATGCGATCATATCGCCAATATACCATCGTTTTAATCAAATCAAGCCTCAAGTTCATGATTATCTTTCTTTTAGTTTCATAACTTTCAAATTTGGAACTCAAGGTTCAAAACACATCAAACGACATCCAAATGTCACCAAACTTTGCCGAAAGCACATATATAATATTTAAGACTTGTACCGGGCGTCGGAACCAAAATACGAGCCCGATACCGAGGTCATTTAATCTATTTTCCTTTAATAATTTCAGCAAACACAATTTAACAGAAAAATTCATATCTTAGGTTCTAGGCCTCAGAATTCGACTCCGGACACATGCCCGAGTCCCATATTTTCCTACGGACCTTTCGGGCTCGTCCGATCTCGGGTCCGGGTCCGTTTACCAAAAACGTTGACTGAAGTCAACAATATCAATATTAATATCATTTTTCTTCAAATTTCTCATAGAATTCACATATTCTATCACAAAATCTTTCCGGCTACATGCTCGAATCATGCACGTAAATCGAGGCAACATAAAATGAGGTTTTCAAGGCCTCAGAAGTGTGGAACAAGTGAGAAAAATAGGTGATGACCCTTTGGGTCGTCACATCCTCCACCTTTAAAACAACCGTTCATCCTCGAACGGACAAGAGAAGGAAGTACCTGAGTCGGGGAACAAATATGGGTAGCGGCTCCGCATATCAGACTCGGACTCGCAGGTCGATGCCTCAGGAGGCTGACCTCTCCACTGAAAACGCACAGAAGCATAACTCTTCGACCTCAACTATCGAACCCGCCGGTCTAGAATGGCCACCGGCTCCTCCTCGTAGGATAAATCATTGTCCAATTGGACAGTACTGAAGTCTAACACATGTGTGGGGTAGCTGTGGTACCTCCGAAGCATAGATACATGAAAAACTGGATGCACGACTGATAAGCTAGGCGGCAGAGCTAGTCTGTAAGCCACCCCTCCCACTCGGTCCAAAATCTCAAATGGGCCAATATACTTAGGGCTGAGTTTGCCCTTCTTTCCGAACCTCATCACGCCCTTCACAGGCGACACTCGGAGCAACACCCGCTCACCAATCATGAAATCCACATCTCGAACCTTACGATCCACATAAATCTTCTGTCTGGATTGAGCTGAACGCAATCTCTCCTGGATAGTCTTGACCTTGTCCAAGGCCTCCTGAACTAAGTCTGTACCCAACAACCGAGCCTCTCCCGGCTCAAAACATCCAACTGGAGATCGACATTGCCTACCATACAATGCCTCATACAGGGCCATCTGAATGCTAGACTGTTAGCTATTGTTGTAGGCGAACTTCGCTAATGGCAGAAACTGGTCCCACGAGCCTCCAAAATCAATGACACAGGCTCGGAGCATGTCCTCTAGAATCTGAATAGTCCTCTCGGACAGGCCGTCCGTCTAGGATGAAAAGTTGTACTCAACTGGACTTGGGTGCCTAACTCCTGCTGGACCGCTCTCCAGAAACGCGAGGTAAACTGCATACCCCAATCTGAGATAATAGATACCGGCACCCCATGAAGACGAACAATCTCCCTGATGTAAATCTCTGCTAACCTCTCCGATGAGTAAGAGCAAATACTGGAATGAAGTGTGCTGACTTGGTCAGCCTATTAACAATGACCCAAATAACATCAAATTTCCTTCGAGTCAAAGGAAGTCCAGTGATGAAGTCCATAGTGATTCGCTCCCATTTCCACTCGGGAATTTCGATTCTCTGGAATACACCACCAGTCCTCTGGTGCTCATACTTCACCTGCTGACAATTTAGACACTGAGCAACATACGCAATGATGTCCTTCTTCATCCTGCGCCACCAATAGTGCTGCCGTAAATCCCGATACATCTTCGTGGCGCCCGGGTGAATAGAATACCGCGAATTGTGGGCCTCCGCTAAGATCATCTCTTGAATCCCCTCGACATTGGGCACACAAACTCGACCCTGCAATCTCAATACACCGTCATCATCTAGAGTTACCTTCGTGGCACCTCCCCGCTGTACAGTATCTCTCAAGTCACGCAAATGAGGATCATCAAACTGCCTCTCACGGATCCGCTCTAATAGAGATGAACGAGCGACCGTGCAGGCTAACAGTCTGCTAGGCTCAGAAATGTCTAGTCTCACGAACCGGTTGGCTAAGGCCTTGACATCTAGAGCAAATGGTCTCTGACTGACCAGAATGAATGCGAGACTACCCATGCTGGCAGACTTTCTACGCAATGCATTGGCCACCACATTGGCCTTACCTGGGTGATATAGGATAGTGACATCATAGTCCTTCAATAACTCTAACCATCTCCGCTGTCGTAAATTCAACACCTTTTGCTTGGACAAGTACTGTAGGCTTTTGTGGTCCGTGTACACCTCGCACGCCACACCATAAAGATAATGCCTCCAGATTTTTAAGGTGTGATCCACTACTGCCAGCTCGAGATCATGAACTAGATAATTCTTCTCATGTATTTTCAACTGTCTCGAAGCATAAGCAATAACCTTACCATTCTTCATCAATACCACTCCAAGCCCTGTACGGGATGCATCACAGTAAACTGTATAAGGCCCTGCACCCGTAGGTTGTATCAGCACTGGTGCTGTAGTCAAGGCTGTCTTGAGCTTCTGAAAGCTCGCCTCACACTCATCTGACCACTAGAACTGGGCACCCTTCTGGGTCAACCTGGTCATCGGGGCTGCAATAGAAGAAAACCCCTCTACAAATCGATGGCAGTAACCTGCTAACCCCAAGAAACTCCGGATCTCAGTCAGTGAAGCTAGTCGAGGCCAATTTTGGACTGCCTCAATCTTCTTTGGGTCTACCTGAATACCTTCCACTGATACAATATGACCCAGAAATGCCACCGAACTCAACCAGAACTCACATTTTGATAATTTGGCATACAGCTGATTATCCTTCAGAGACTGAAGAACCACTCTGAGGTGCTGCTCGTGCTCTTCCTGGCTGCCGGAGTATACCAGGATGTCATCAATAAAGACTATCACGAACAGATCTAAATAAGGCCTGAACACCCGATTCATCAACTCCAAGAACGCTGCTGGGGCATTGGTCAACCCGAAGGACATGACCAAGAATTCATAATGCCCGTATCTAGTGCGAAAGGCTGTCTTAAGAATGTCAGCCGCCCTGATCTTCAGCTGATTGTAGCCCGACCTCAAGTCTATTTTTGAGAACACCTTTGCTCCTTAGAGCTGGTCAACACAAATCATCAATCCTTGGCAGTGCATACTTGTTCTTTATCGTCAATTTTTTCAATTGCCGATAATGAATACACATCCGCATCGAGCCCTCCTTCTTCTTCACAAATAACACGGGTGCTCCCCGGGGAGAAACACTGGGCCTGATAAAGCCCTTTTCTAGAAGGTCTTCCAACTGATCTTATAACTCTTTTAACTCCGGCGGGGCCATACGATAGGGTGGAATAGAGATGGGCTGAGTGCCCGGTGCCAGATAAATACAGAAATCAATATCCCTGTTGGGTGGCATGCCCGGCAGGTCTGAAGGGAAAACCTCGGGAAACTCCCGTACAATAGTAACTAAATCAATAGAAGGAATTTCCACGCTGGAATCACGAACATACGCCAAATAAGCTAGACACCCCTTCTCGACCATGCGTCGAGCCTTAACATAGGAAATAACAGTGCGAACGGAGTGGCCTGAGGTCCCTCTCCACTCCAGTCGTGGTGATTCTAGCAAGGCCAAGGTCACAGTCTTGGCATGATAGTCTAAGATAGCATGGTATGGGGACAACAAGTCCATCCCCAATATGACATCGAAATCCACCATGTCTAATAGCAACAGATCAACACGGGTCTCAAGACCCTAAAAAATAACTACGCACGAACGATGCACCCGGTCGACTACAATGGAGTCACCCACTCGTGTAGACATATAAACTGGAATATCCAGGGCATAGCTAGGCACAGCCAGATACGGTGCAAAGTAGGGAGACACATTTGAATATGTAGACCCAATGTCAAATAATACTAAAGCACCTCTATCACAAACCAGAATGGTACCTGTAATCATAGCATCTGATGCCTCTGCCTCTGGCCTAGCTGGTAAAGCATAAAATCGGGGATCGGCACCACCTCTCTGAACTATGTCTCTAGGACGGTCATCCACCGGCTGACCTCTACCTCTGGCGGGACGGTCTCTACCTCTATGGTCTTGACCTCCACCTCTACGATCTCTACCCCCTCCTCTAGCTGGCTGGGCAGGTCAGCTGGGGCCTGAATCATGGGATGAGGACCCCGCTGCTGAGTGTTGCCCGTCGCTCGAGGGTAAAACCTGACAAGATGACCCGGGTCACCACAACCGTAACAACATTTAGGCTGATAGGGCTGCTGGCCCTGACGACCTGAATGGCCCCCCACGAACACTCTGAAGAGGTTGAGCGCTGATGGGAGGCTGATCTAATTACTGCTCACGAAACCCACGATCACCTGGTCCACCCTGTGAAGCTTGAAGGGCTGAATGAAAAGGTCTGGAAGACTTGTCCCTATCAAAAGATTCCCTGCCTCCACAAGAAGAACCACTAAACCTGCCGGAATGACGAGGCCTCTTGTCTGAAGGATAACCACCTCCCCGAGCAAGAGTCATCTCAACTCTACGAGCTGCATTAGCTGCCTCCTGAAAAGATATATCACTCCTAACTCCCATAGCCATCTGAAGTCTAATCGGCTGATTTAGCCCATTTATAAACCTGCGGACCCTCTCCCGCTCTATAGGGAGTATCACTACCGCATGACGTGCCAGATCAACAAATCTCGTCTCATACTGAGTGACAGTCATAGTACCCTGCTGGAGGCGCTCAAACTGCCTCCGAAGTGCATCCCGCTGAGTAGCAGGAAGAAACTTCTCCAGAAATAGCTCTGCAAACTGATCCCATGATAAAGCCGGGGACCCCGCTGGTCGAGTCAAACAATAATCCCTCCACCAAGTCTTGGCGGATCCTGAAAGCTTGAATGTGTAGAAGTCAACTCCATTGGATTCCACTATCCCCATAGTCTTGAGAATCTCGTGGCAACTGAATAAGAAATCCTGAGGATCCTCTGATGTGGCACCGCTGAAAGTAGTGGTAAACAGCTTGGAGAACTGATTAGAGAATCAGAAGTCATGGACGCTCCATCTCCAGCCTGAGCTATGGTGCCTGACTGAGTGGCCACTGCTGGCTGAACCACTAGTGCCTGAGGCTGGGGAGATACTCGCTCCGAAGTACGTGCAACAGGAATCTGGACCCCTCCTCCAACCTGAGAAGTGGCTGGTGCAACTAGTAATAAGCCTGCCCTGGCAACACTGTCCATAAAACTCGCTATTCTGACCAGAGCCTCCCGAAGATCTGGGATAAATAAGACCTCCCCTGGGACCTAAGCTGGGCCCGCTGGAGCTGCTGGGGCTGGAACCTCCTCACCAATCTCAACATGAGGCTCCACCTCTCGAATCACTGCCTGGGGCTGAACTCTGCCCCTACCACGACCTCCGATACGGCCTCGGCCCCTGCCCCTTACGGGAGCTGCCTGGGGCTCAGGCTGCTAATCAGCGAATGAAAACGTGTGTGTCCTCACCATCTGCGAAAGGACAGAATAGAAATTCAATCAGTAATTGAGGAACAAGTCGCACGACAAGAAAGAACAAATGAGAGACTTTTTCCTAACTCAATAGACTCTGGAGGACAAGTACAGACGTCTCCGTACCTACCCCTCAAACTCTACTAAGCTTGTTCGTGAGTGGTGAGACCTATGTAACCTAGAGCTCTGATACCAACTTGTCACGACCCGGATTTTCCCCCAACATCGAGATCGTGATGGCACCTACTCGTGGTAGCTAGGCAAGCCACTACATTCAACATTATCCTGTTCGTATCATTATTTTATACTCATATTTAACAACAAGAGAGATAATATTCAATTTAATAAATGCGGAAGACTTTCAAAATAAAGATAAACAATACCAAGGTAAAACACTAATGAAATCCTCTACCCAAGACGTGGAGTCACCAACTCACGAACTACTAATGAATACTACACATAATGGTCTGAAGGAAAATAACAAATATATGTCTGTCTCGGAACAATGAGACCACAGCAAATAGCATAAGTAAATAGAAGAGACGCCTGGCTTGCGGACGCCTGCAAGCTACCTCAGTCTCGGAATGCTCAACTCCGACGAATACTCTACTGCTGCTGCTGCTCCTGCTCAATACCTGGACCTGTGCAAAAATGCACAGAAGTGCAGTATCAGCACAATCCGACCCCATGTGCTGGTAAGTGCCTAGCCTATCCCGGCGAAGTAGTTACAAGCCTAGGACCCGACACTCACATAAACTTGTGCAGTTCTATACATATATACACCACAAGATAACAAGAAATACCAAGTAATAATTTCAACAAGAAGTATCATAAAAGGGGAAACACAATAAATTGCAACAACTATTAAATCAATAATGAAAATCATAATATGATGGAAACAGTTAATATCAAGACAAGGAATAGCAAACAGTTGCACGGCATCACCCTTCGTGCTTTTACTCTCATCCTCACCAAATAAGCAAATAAAAGTGCACGGCATCACCCTTCGTGCTTTTACTCTCATTCTCACATCCATGGCACGGCATGATCCTTTGTGCATGGTTCAAATAACAATGGCACGGAATGTTCCTCGTGCATAATCAATATCACAAGGCACGGCATGATCCTCCGTGCATAATCAATAACAAGGCACGGCATTACCTTTCGTGCATAATCAATAATATAAGGCACGGCATTAACCTTCGTACAAAATCATTAAACAAGGAACGACATCACCCTTCGTGCTTTACCACTCTTCCTCACCCAAATAACAATCATAGTTAAGGGCAAAGAATGAAAACAATAGTCATGAACCGTCCCGGCAAGGACACAACAATCATCACAACAAGGTCCCGGCAAGGGAAAGCAATAATCCACTTTACAACAAGTCCCGGCAAGGGAAAACAATATTTCACTTTACAATACGTCCCGGTAAGGGAAAATAATATTTAACTTTAGAACATCTCACAATAAATATCAACAACGACTCACGGTCATGCTAGACGCCAGTGTATGGATGCTCGTCACCACAGCCCATACACCGCACTCGATCACATAGCAGATAGCACATAAATCCTATTCCCTCAAGCTAGGATAGATCAAACACTTACCTCTAGCCTTGAAGTCCAAATTATCCTTCAACTATAGCTTTACCTCAAATTTTCGCTTTCAACTTGCTCTAATCTAATCACAATTGATTCCATTACATTAATAAATACTATATAACTTAGTTTGGATGCTTAGAAATGGGTTTTCTCAAAGTTTACCCCAAAATTTGCCAAAATGCCCCTGGCACCACGTGGTCGCAACTCGGGGTTCGGACCAAAATCCGGTTACCTATTCCCTCACGAGTTCAAATACACGATTAGTTTCAAAATCGGACCTCAATTCGAGGTCTAATTCCTCGATTCATGAAAACCCTATGTTCTACCCACAAACAAGAATTTCTACCATGAAAACCTTTGATTTCTCTTGAAAAACATGTTTAATGATGTTAGGAATTGAAAGAATTAAGTAAAAAGTGACTTACAAGTGCTTTGGAGTGATTTTGCTCTTGAGGGTTCGTGTGTGGTGTGTTGGGTTTTGAAAGAATGAAGAAAAGAGGTCCAAAATTCGTTTAAGTATAAATTTGCACAGCTGCGTGTATCGCAATTGCGAACATTGCGAACACAGTAGGTTTTGGTCTGTGGCTCTTTCATTTGTGAGAAAATGGTTCGCATTTGCGAACCTGTGCCTTCACTGACAGCCTCGCATTTGCGATCAATAGTTCGCATTTGCGAACTCAAAAGTTTCCTGGACATCATCGCATTTGCGATTAATTGTTCGCATTTGCGAACACTGCCCTGGGTCTGCCATCTTCGCATTTGCGAAGATTGGTTCGCATTTGCGAACCAAGGCTAGTCTGGGTCTTCTTCGCATTTGCGATAAAATCTTCGCATTTGCGAAGATACCAGCTGGGTGAAAATCCAGCTGTGTTATTTTTCAGAATTTGCTCCAACGGCCTATCAAATCTTTATCGAGCCCTCCGGGCTCCAAACCAAACATGCACACAACTTCAAAAACATATTACAAACTTGCTCATGCGATCACATCGCCAATATACCATCGTTTTCATCAAATCAAGCCTCAAGTTCATGATTATCTTTCTTTTAGTTTCATAACTTTCAAATTTGGAACTCAAGGTTCAAAACACATCAAACGACATCCAAATGTCACCAAACTTTGCAGAAAGCACATATATAATATTTAAGACTTGTACCGGGCATCGGAACCAAAATACGAGCCCGATACCGAGGTCATTTTATTTTCCTTTAATAATTTCAACAAAAACAAATTAACAGAAAAATTTATATCTTAGGCTCTAGGCCTCAGAATTCGACTCCGGACACATGCCCGAGTCCCATATTTTCCTACGGACCTTCCTGGATTGTCCAATCTCGGGTCCGGGTCCGTTTACCAAAAACGTTGACTGAAGTCAACAATATCAATATTAATATCATTTTTCTTCAACTTTCTCATAGAATTCACATATTCTATCAAAAAAATCTTTCCGGCTACATGCCCGAATCATGCACATAAATCGAGGCAACATAAAATGAGGTTTTCAAGGCCTCAGAAGTGCAGAACAAGTGAGGAAAACAGGTGATGACCCTTTGGGTCGTCACATTATGTTGGGCCAGTCGAGAGGACTTAAGGCCAGATCTTGTTCTGTGACTTGAGCACCACAGTGCTGATTTTACGAACTTGTATTATGAAGATTGTATGACCAGTATTGTTCCCAATTGTGGAAATGGTAGCTTGATAAAGGATGAGCTGTTAGGTGTTAGACTCTTATTGTGATTCGTTGTGTAGCCCCTAGCTACGGGCGTGGTGAATATGTTCATGTCTCTTAGTGGAAAGGTAAAATGCATTACGTGTGGTAGTATGAGCTCAGACTCAGATAGATCAAATGTGTTATGCTATGTGCGTTATGATGTCTTGTCAAATTTTCGATGTATTGTTAGGATGGTTTTGGTGATTCTCTGGTAGGTGGATAGGCCATATTACAAAGGAAACTCTGCCGAAATTTTTGGAAAATTTGAGACTTAGAAAAGATTTTTGTCACCTAAGGAATGGGCTTAGCTGTTGTGTGTGAATGAGTACAAGAAGTGCAAAAGAATTAAGATTTCTGATGATTCGAGTCTCCGCCAAAGCTTATAAATGACTCGAATCTTATTGTAACATTTTGGCATCACTTGAGTAATAATGCTATGAGTGGTTAAAAGTGCTTTGATGAATGGCTTCGAGCCAAGTTGGGGAGGTTGCTATTAAATAACTAATTGCACGGTTGTGTGCTACGTGGGCACTGTCTTTAAGTATGTTGCGAAAATTCTGACAAGGTTATGGTGCCTCGTAGATGTGAAGAAATACTAGGATGTTTTGAACTACTGGTGGTAAGGAATGTTCGGTGTATAGAAAAGAAAGATAGCGAATTGTACCTGTAAGTAATCATGTTCTGCGATGTCTGAGTTCTTACAAAATACGAGTGGTTCTGTTCAATAGGACATTTGAATTACAGCTGAATAAGGGTGAATGATGCCCGAGAATAGTTTTGCAATGTTCAAGATTTTGCTTGTAACAGCCAGGTGCCTTAAGATTGTGTATATGGCTAAAGACGGTGGTTTAGTTAGAAAAGATCAAGGCTTGTGTTATATCATGTGAATGATGGGATTCTATGTATCCGTATTGGGAAGTAATAATAACAAATTAAAAATTGTAGGAAGCTCTTCAAAATAAAGTGTTGTAGAATGTGGTACTTCTAGGAAACATTGAGAGAGTATTTAGTGGCCTATGGGTCTTAGACCGTGTGGTCTTATGTACGAGTCTCATGGGGTAACATGAGTTGAGGTATTGTGGTGCTACAGTAATGAGAATATTAAATTTAAGATGAATCAAAAATGAAATTGGGTAAATGGAGCAACTTGTTAATAAATTGGAACGGTATGATAAGGATACGATTAACTCCTGGTATGTGTTCGAAGTAATGAGTCTTGCAGATATGGTGCATCAAAGCTCTTGAGTGCTGGCAGTTGCGTAGCTCGACGTGGGTAAAAGGACTCAGTCCTGGCAGTTAAACGCATGCAATGAATTGGAAGAAAGAGTTTGCGATGTGTTATGGAAAGCTAATAATGGCATTTTCAGGGTTTTGAGATCAGTTCATATTGTATGAGAAGTCATTAAAACTCTCAAGCAGCGCGGGCGGCTGCAGATAATCTGAAAAGCAATCTTTCTGGTGATTAAGGAAAATGGTACTGCTATTCTAGTGATTTGGCAGAGTATATGGTCAAAATGGGCAAGGTAATGTAAACTGATAGTATCTAGTGGTATGATGGTACCCTCTTGTTGGATTGAGGTGATGATTGAGTTGTCAATGGCATAGTGAAAATTCTGAATGGCTTTTGTGGCAGGGATGGATGCTTGATGTGTGTTATGTATTCGTACGGGGAAGTGTGGAATCAGGCATAGCGATTCATGTGCTATATACGTGCTGGAGACTAGAAGTTCTTGTAATTTGCCTACATAGTGGTGGTATATCATGTGTATCAGCACCGTTTAGCGATTATTGAAAATTGGAAGCCCTAGCGGCTCTCTCTTTACTTGATATGATGAATTTGAATAATGATATACGATTGCAGACTGGTTGTCATAAGTCAGGTTGTCTTGACTAATGTGATATGGACTATGTTAGAAAATGCCACAAACTGCGTAGCAGAGTGTATCAGATTATGCTCCAGCAAGGTAGATGTACCCTAGGGCCAGCGGACGGCTGGTAGGTATTGCTTTGTCAGTTGGGCCTTTGTAGCGAATGTCAGTGTAGAGGTATCTACCATTGATTTAGTTCCGGTATTGAGGAACGTTGTCGGATGCGTTTCATGTGGCCGAGCTTGAGGCTATATATATATGTTTGTTGTAATGAGCAACTTGACTCGATGTGCATTTCCTCTTGCGAGATTTATGCGTGAATCGGATGGCACGCCGCCACGAGTTATCTGGATCGGGTGGCACGCCGCCACAGGTATTGTATCTAGATTGGGTGGCACGCCATCACGGGTATTTTATTGGAACAGGTTTCGCGCCGCAACAGTGTGGTGTGGAAAATATAGTTTCCTATAAGTTACTTTGTATACAATACTTCCTAGCTTCTAACGAATAGTCCATATTGGGTATCGCTCAGGGAATAGCACATCGGTTGTGTCCATTTAGGATTTGATAGCATATATTAAATGTATCACCGCGGGTGTGATTGATTGCTTGAGTTCAGACCTAAATATGTGCGTGGCTGACCATTTTGAGCATGGTGACTTGAGGTGCTCCATGAGTAATAGTTCTTGGATAGAATTGTGAGTCGTGGCAAGGCCACGTGATGTTATGACATTTCGAGGAGGGTTCAGGTACACTAATTCTATGATGTGAGACGAGATCTCAGTTATGTGTTGTGATGGAATTGAGGAATTTGAATTACAGCTCTTTTGTGTGAGTCAGTTGTCAAGATTCGAGTGTGTTCAGATCATTTCTTATTGGAGCCTGTGTTTTGCTCGTCGTGGCTTAGGCCGATGAGGAGGTGTCATATTACAACTTTGGTGTGTTATAATCGAAATGATCGTTGGAGTCATTAATCAGTGCGAACATACGTGATTTCAGCTAGATAGAAAGGTAATATCGAGGTTTGGCTCCAAAATCCGTTGTAATATTAGTCAAAAGAGAAATGGCTTCATAAATGGTTGATCTGAGGAATTGTTAAGGTTAAGCACGTGTTTTATTTATCGTTGGCAGTATATGAAAGTGTTGGAATAAGACTTCATCTAATAAGAGGTTTCCATCGGTATTTGGGTATTCTAGGCAACTGCAGTAAATAAAGAATGTTATTGTGGTCATATGAGTAAAGTGATGCGAAGTGTAAATTCAACAAAGTTATGCATTAATGTTTGGGTACAACGTGTGGAGATTGATATGGTGGTCGAATGATGGAAACAGACTTCGCAGGAAATTCGGGGTGTTGGAATTTGGCCTAATGGCTTATTCGCTTGAATAAAGAATTATATCTACAGAATTATATAGCTAATGTGCTCAACTAAGTAGAGTCGCACGGGAAGGTGCATGATGTGTTAACAAGTTAATTGAGACTACATCATTGTAGTTCTCACCACATTCGAGGACGAACGTATGTTTAAGTGGGGAGATTGTAACGACCCGACCGGTCGTTTTGAGCTCCGACGCATCATTCAGCAGATTGAGGCCATGAACAGCTTCATCTCAGGTATATTGACTTGTGTGTATGGTCAGAATTAAAATTTAGGAAGTTTGGAGTCAAATCTAAATGGAAATTCTCATTTTGAAAGCTTAAAGTTGAAAAAATGAACTAGGATTGGAATTTTGAGTAAATGACCTCGAAATTGGGATCTAAAAGTTCCAGCATGCTCGTATGATGATTTTGGAGTTGGGAACGCGATCGAAAGTGAATTCGAATGTCCGGAGGTCATTTTGTAGTCATTTGGCTAAATATAGGAATTTGAAGGTTTATGAGAAAATTCGACCGGAAGTGAAAATTTTGATATCGGGGTCGGAATACGATTCAAAAATTTGATGCAAGTCCGTAATGTCGAATGTGACTTGTGTGCAAACTTTGAGTCAATTCGGATCGATTTTGGTAGGAAATGGGACAATTAATGTGTTTAAGGAAAGCTTAAGTTGGAAAAGTCAACCCAACATTGACTTATGCGTTATAGGGCTCGGAATTGAATTCCGATGATTTGATTAGTTTTGGGGGATGATTTAAGACTTAGGAGTGCAATCGGAAGTAATTTTGGAGGTCCGGTGAAGAAGTTAGCCTATTTTGGCGAAGTTGGAATTTTGGCGGAATCCGATCGTAGGTGATATTTTGATCCGGGAGTCGGAATGGAATTCCGACAGTTGCAGTAGCTTCATTAGTTGTTTTGGATATGTCTGCAAATTTTCAGGTCATTCGGACATCGTTTGGTAGAGTTTTTGATCGAATGTGAATTTTGAAAGTTTAAGTTTAAGTTTGAATCGAATTCTAGGATTTTGGTGATTTTTGATGTTTAAGGCACCGTTTTTATGACCTGAGCAAGTTTGAATGAAGTATTAGGTTGAGTTTGTGTTTTTGGTTGAGGTCCCGAGGGCCTCGGGGTGATTTCTGATGCCTAACGGGCATTTTTGGTTTTGGAAAAAGCTGCTGTTGCAGCAGATTTTCAGCAGCTTTTTGGCTACTTTGGGAGCTGATAGCTTGTAATCTATAAGGAATCACAAAAAGTACAAAACACAAAAGTTGTAGACCTTTGTGTCTAGTTTCCAGAAAGCTACGGAAATCGTAATTTGGACATCTGTACTGGAAGTTATGAGCGACGGAAAAGGACTGCTGGAGCAATATGATGTACAACTTGTATAGCACAGGTGCAAGGTACAACTCGATGAATCACGGACAGATTCTTTTTTTACACGAAATTGGTTTATTTCTTTCACTGATTTCATTTCGTTTGGATGATTTTGGAGAGCTTCAAGAGGGGATTACACCGGGTAAATATTGGAGGTAAGTTCTATGGTCTAAATACGCGATTTTATCTTAGAATCTTCAATTATTTCACTGTAAATGGGAGGATTAATGTGGGATTTTTGCCCTAAGCCTGGGTTATGATAAATCATCAATTTGAATGGGCAAATGGAGTACGATTTTGATAAACTTTATATGTATGGACTCGTGTTGAGATAAGGAATCCGAATATGTAACTTTTGTAATTTTTTGAGAAGCGTACCGAAAGTCGGGTTTTGGCAACTTTGTGGTTTTTCATGTAATTTGATTGTGTTCGATTGGGTGTTGTTCCGTTAGCCTATATTGATATATTTGTACTGAGTTTGGCTAGCTTTGGTGTGCGTGGATGCTGGTTCAAGGAGCTAAGGCGTCGCAGAGCTTGAGTTTTTGCCGGATCGAGGTGGGTAATACTTGTAAATGATGTCCTAAGGGTTAGTAAACACCGGACTTGCACATCTTAGTGCTGTATTGAGGTGACTTGCACGCTGGATAAAGGGCGTGGGGTAGAGCACCATTGGGGATGACTTGGTCCGTCCCGCGTAATGAATAATAACACCTAATTGCTTGAAATTGAATTGACATCCTAATAAAAGATATTAATTATCATGAATTGGACTAATTATCATGCTTGGGCTTCGTGCCGATTATTTGAATCCTTCGGGGATTGGTATCACTGTCTTGATAACACTGTGCATATTTTTGTCTCGGTCTAAGGTATTTAAATGGTATTTTGCTACTAAGCATTTTTATAAGGTTATGAAAAACTTGAACAAGTTCTTAATGACATTTCTAGCTGTGAGCTAATATGATATTGTTGCCCGAGGGGCTTTTCTTGATTATTTGTTAGACTGATTGGGGCCGAGGGCTATATGTTAGAGCATGACGATTTATGTGAGCATATGCATACACATGCATGGATCAGACTGCACGTCCCAGTGGTATTTGGATCGGGCTGCACGCCGCAGCAGGTGTGATATTGATATTGCGCTTGGGCTGTAGGAGCCCCTCCGGAGTTTGAACCTCCACAGTGAGCGCGGGCGCCTTTGCATGGATCGGGCTGTATGCCACATCGTCATATGCATTGCATGGCATACATACATTGGTTTATATGAATTGCATGGCATACATACATTGGTTTACGTGTACTACGTGGCATAACATTTAGCACTCATACATTACTGGCACACAGGGAAAATTGTTAAGGAGTGCTGAGCCCGAGGGGCTGATTTGAGTGCAGACTTGCACCGCTTGAGATTGTACCCAGGTATTGGTATGTTATCATGAAAGAAAGAAAGCTAAAAATTGAGATTTCTAAATAATCTACTCACATATGCTGGAAAGGAATAAAAAGATAGTTCTATATTGTGTAGCATGAGATAATGCCTTGCGTGGTTTTCTTTCCTTCAGCATTATTTACTTTTATTACTGCTGAGTTGGAAGTACTCACACCCGACTCCCTGCACCTTGTGTGCAGATCCAGGTACATCACAGCAGAGCTGATTCTATAGCTGCTCGGGAGTGCATTTGGACAGTCGAGGTAGCTTCCAGCGTCCGCAGGACCTGACTTTCCAGCTTACTTTTATTCATGTTGATGTCTATTTCTGCACTGGAGCACCGTCGTAGACACTATCACACTTTATATACTCTGTAGAGGCTCATGACTCGTGACTCCTGGTCTTTGGGTGGTTTTGTTGGTTTGGGACGTGATCCCCGTATTAGAATATTTTCTTTGTGATTATTTGATCTTGATTATGCCTAAAAATGGTTAAATGTGAGCTGCTGGCTCATTTTGTTGATTGGTCGGGCTGGCCTAGCAGTGTGCTGGGCGCCATCACGATCGGGTTTGGGGTCGTGACAGACAGTGTCTGCATGAACTATCTCAGAGGTTTCAATCCATAGAATTCAAGCATATCCCAAGAATGCACAACGAAGTAGCAGATGCTCTAGCCACATTATCATCCATGTTGCACCATCCGGACAAAGCCTATATAGATCCATTACAGATACAAGTTTGGGATCAAAATGCTTATTGTTTCGTCGTGGAAGAAGAACCTGACGGTGAGCCGTGGTATCATGATATTAAAGAATATTTGAGGACAGGAGTGTACCCAGTGCAAGCCACGGGAGATCAGCAAAGGGCTATAAAGCGATTAGCCAATGGATGTTTCTTCAATGGAGGAGTTGTATACAAAAGAACCCCAGATTTAGGTCTACTGAGATGTATAGATGCACAACAAGCCGACACAATCATGGCTGGAATACATGTAGGAGCTTGTAGACCTCATATGAGTGGATATGTTTTGGCCAAGAAAATACTAAGAGCAAGATATTATTGGCTCACCATGGAGCGTGATTGCATTAGATATGTGCAAAAATGCCACCAATGTCAGATACATGGAGATTTGATTCACTCCCCAGCGTATGAGTTGCATACAATGTCAGCACCGTGGCCATTCATGGTGTCTCGAGTATTGTCCAACGGAGCTTTATATTTAACAGATGTGGAAGGAAAAAGAGTAGAGACTGCTATCAATTCCGACGCAGTCAAGAGATACTATGTATGATTCCTTTTTCGTATGTACAATTGTATTTGTCATAATCTTGAAATTGAAATGATGAAGGCATTTTATTTCTCTATCCAAACACTTTATCCATTGTTATCCTTTTTGAGCCTTATTGCGTTATTCTTTCATACCCCTCTCTTGGAATTAATTATGAACAATGAAAAGAAAAGAAAAAGAGAATGAATAAAAATGAAAATGAAGAAAAAATGAAAAAAAATGATGATGAAAAAAAATGAAAAAAAAGAGAAAAAAATAAAATAAAAATATATAATACAAACAATCGGGAAAAGTCAAATGACGAAGAAATCTTATGGTTTGAACTACATTTGACTTGATCCCGAAAGGGTACGTAGGGAGCCTCAATGAGGTTCAGTCACGACAGAAATAGAATCCAAGATTCCCCAAATATTGAAACTGGGGCAGAAGTTATGTTTTATGATTCCGCCAATTGTAATTATTTTGAACCCTCGTTTAAATTTTGAGCCTTTATACCTTTCTTTCTAAACCCATCCAAAAGCTACATTACGGTCCAAAGAAAGACCTTCTGATTAATTTCGAGAAAATGACAATACAGGAATAAAGAGGAACATTTCATGGACAATACCCGAATGTTTTGAAACAAAAAAATAAAGAAAAATAAATGAGAGAGTCTTATTGGTGAAAACCCTAATGGGCATCGTAAGACGAAGGTGAGGTGAGAGAAAAACAAATGAGAGAGTCTTATTGGAGAAAACCCTAACGGGCACCATAAGGCGAATGTGAGGTGAGAGAAAAATAAATGAGAGAGTCTTATTGGTGAAAACCTTCACAGGCACCATAAGGCGAAAGTGAGGAATATTCTGACAAAAGGGAAACAACAAAATAAGAAAGGTTTGGGTTGAAGGAAAGATGAAATTAAGACAACAACAATTCGATTGGACAGACTGGGTCGGATATTCAAATACATGGCATGGTCAAAGGAATCAGCCTTCATACCCATATAAGTTCTGTCTTTACTTCAAAATACCCTCACCCCTGAAATTCAGGTCATTGCATTTTATTTTACTTGTTCAAAACCAGTTGCCAATTGAAAGCTAGCTACCAACTTCTCATGTTAGATGGCGTAATAACACTGGGTCATTCAAAAGAGAAAATAAAACACATGGCGGTCATACAGTCAAAGGAAATAAAAGAAAAAGAAACAAAAGAAGAAAGCAAAGGGGATTACAAGAGAAAAATTAAGAAAATCAGGAGAAAAATTGCAAAGCTGAATGGAGCAAGAAGAGGCAGACGATGGAAGCAAGGCCAGCAAGAATGCCAGTTGCTAACCATCATTTTATAACTAATAAATTATTCACTGATTTAGGCAAGGACAAAAGATTCAAATTCTCACTAATCACTTCAAAGTGAATGTGACCAATGTGGGAGAAAACATAAAAAAGAAACAGCAATAAAGGAGAGAATCCACAAGGGAGGACTCACTCAGTAATCAGAAACCTACCCGAACAGCAAATGAGGTACTATCTTTTACAAAATTTGAACCCCTGTTATCAAACTGAGGGAATATTTTTCTGCATTTTCATTTCTGCATCAGGCGCCCACCTGTATAACGATGGAATTTTCTGCATTTTCATTTCTACATCAGGCGCCCACCTGTATAACAAGGGAATACTTTTCAGCATTTTAATTTTTGTTCAGTCGCTCACCTGTATAACGAGGGAATATTTTCTGCTTTTTCATTTCTGCATCAGGCGCCCACCTGTATAACGAGGGAATATTTTTCTACATTTTCATTTCTGCATGAGGCGCCCACCTGGATAACGAGGGAATATTTTTCTCGCATTTTCATTTCCGCATCGGCGCCCACCTAGATAACGAGGGAATATTTTTCTCGCATTTTCATTTCTGCATCGAGCGCCCACCTGGATAACGAGGGAATATTTTTCTGCATTTTCATTTCTCGCATCAAGCGCCCACCTATATAACGAGGGAATATTTTTCCGCATTTTCATTTCTGCATCAAGCGCCCACCTATATAACGAGGGAATATTTTTCTGCATTTTCATTTTTGCATCAGGCGCCCACCTATATAACGAGGGAATATTTTTTTGCATTTTCATTTCTGCATCAGGCGCCCACCT
Organism: Nicotiana noctiflora; assembly: GCA_032618575.1. Taxonomy (NCBI): domain Eukaryota; kingdom Viridiplantae; phylum Streptophyta; class Magnoliopsida; order Solanales; family Solanaceae; genus Nicotiana; species Nicotiana noctiflora. The sequence goes on along the minus strand of JASVEL010011477.1, from coordinate 24,103 downwards.
GGATAACGAGGAAATATTTTTCTGCATTTTCATTTCCGCATAAGGCACCCACCTGGATAACGAGGTAATATTTTTCTTCATTTTCATTTCTGCATCAGGCGCCCACCTGGATAACGAGGGCATATTTTTCTGCATTTTCATTTCTGCATCAGGCGGCCACCTGTATAACGTGGGAATACTTTTCTGCATTTTCATTTCTGTTCAGGCGCCCACCTGTATCGAAGAGCAACATGCAAATATCGAAGAGCGAGACAACACAAGAAGACAAGACATAAATAGGATTTTCTTGTAATTCATAGACCATAGCTTAGAATAGTTTCTTTATTTTATGTTTACCCCGGTGTAATAAGGAGTCAGTCAGCAATAACAGTAGCAACAACAACAACAGCAATTCCCTGGTAGTTTCAAACCGCCAGACATTCCCGAACTATACTAACTCGATTCCTGTTTAGCCCAGAATATGTAGGCAACCTCTGAAGCAGGGTGCGGTCAAAAGGTTTTCAAAATGCTTCATACGGAATATGCAAGTGGGCAAAAATCTCTCATTACTGCTCACTTATCTTTTCACTGAAACTCTTTGTGTTCCCGAGCAAAGAAGGGCAGCTGTGAGCACGTGATTTTTGCCCTGAGCAATTAAACTCCAATATATATATATATATATATATATATATACAAAAATGATTTTTGTTTGTAATTGTGTGATTTAGTTGAAATACTAGTGTTTTTGTTTGAAAATAAAATTGAAATGAAAATTACAAAAAAGAAATCAATTGAAAAATACCATAAAAATGTTAAAATTTAGAAAAATCAAGTAAAATGCAAAATACCGGAAAATAAAAGTAAAATGGCAAAAATACCGAAAAATTAAGGAAAAATCCAGAAAATAAAAAATAAAGGAAACATAGCAGTTGAAAATAAATACAAAAAGAAAAATACAAAATACAAAAAGAAAATACAAGAAATAAATAAAATACAAGTCAAAATACAAAATACAATATGAATTTGGGCTAAATATACAAGGGAATACATATACCAAGCCCAAAATACACTAGGTCCAAACGAAATAAGCCTGGTCTGCCCAGGCTTATAATCAAAACGACGCCGTACCAACCAAATAAATCCAAGCCGTTGATAATTTGAATCGTATGGACCAGATGAGGCGGTTACATTATAAACCAAACGACGTCGCTTATAAAAATAACCTTGACCGTCCAATACGATTGATCAAACGGATCAGAGCAATGTCTCATTAAATGAAATGACGTAGCATAAGTAAATTAATCCCAGCCGTGCAAGCATATAATCCAACGGACCTATGGGAACCTTTCATTAAACGATAGGACAACGTTTTAAAGGCCAATTGATCCTAGCCATCCATTCGACTTAATCCAACGGCCAAGGATCAAAATCATATAACCAATATATATTACCCTTCTCCCGTTCATTCAGATCATTAAACACATATTATACATATCTAAGAAACCCTAGCTGCCTCTAGACTCACCTTCCTCCTCCTCCAGTCTCATAGAGACCACCGGAAAACCAGGCCTCAACCGTCGTCTCCGGCTCAGCAAACTTCAAATACCCTATCCACAACCCAAAACCTTCAAGCCACCATAAACCCCGACCAAAACCAAAAAAAAAACACCTCCCTGTTCTTGAAACTCCGGTCACCGGAACCCTAGCCGGCGACCTCACATAGTATGAACCAAGGTTTCATGTTAACACCGTGAAACCGTTTTGAGGTGATCTATCACCCTATCTGGGTGGTTCCCTTGAATCACCCTCAAACGTGTCGAATATCAGAAAAACACTCACCGGAACTCTACTCCAACGAGTACCAAAACTAACTCTACCCCCAAAGTACTAACCCAGGTCTCCAGACCACCCCGATATACACCAAAATCGAACCCAAAGGCCCATCTAAAAAGTCCAGTACTCAGAAGACCAAACGTCTTCAAAGTTCTGAAAATCCAAAACAAATGAAAAGAAAGAAGAAGAAAGAAAGAAGAAAGAAAGAAGAAAAGAAAGAAAGAAAAGAAAAAAGAAAAGAAAGAGCCTGAAAAGCTAAGTGTCCTTATCTCTGTTTTCATTCTTTGTTGTTCTGAAAAAATGTTTCTTTACATGTCTTCTATGATTATCTGAGCATGTTTCTTATGCATGTTTAAAAATATAAATTTATCTCTACCTGTTCATGCGAGCCTTGAATATTAGACATGCCTAAAATTTTCTAAGTGTTATTAGGTTTCTTGATATTAACCACGCATGAATCATGTGCTAATTAGTCTGTTTTATGTGTTTGTTCATTATACTCTGTCTCGACTGAGTTTTGGTTAGTTGGAATTCAACCATTATCAAACTTCTCCTCTGAGTTCTGATTAATTGAAAATTAATTCGTGATTAAGGCTATATGTGCAAAACAACATAAGTCTGGCTATATTTTGTAACTTGATTTGTATGTGAGAACCTTTGAGTACTTGTGTTATTTGGGTCATGAGTAGAAAGATCTTGTGGCTACGTTTGTGAGCTAAGTTTGAGTGTTGATTAAGTGGCTATGTTTTAAATAATGGTCATATTTGGATAAATGGTTATTTTCGGATAAGTTGTGGCTAATAATGAGAAGTGGTGTGGTCCAAATTGGTTAAGTCTTAAAACATTTCTAATTAGTGGCTATTTGTTAAATAATTACTTACCCTATTTCTGCCAGACCTAAGGCAGGTCGGGTAATATTGATTAAATATAAAGGGTAAAAAAGGAATAATAAAGGGTATTTCATTATATTAAATAGAGCCTATAAGGATAAAAGTGACTTTAGTACCTGGTATTTCTGCAATTACTTAGAAAATAAAGGGCAGACAGGGTAGAACTAAAAGGCAATAGTGTAATAAATCTTAGCAAGTGAGGGTAATTGGGTAAAACTTGCCTAATAGAACCCAATAGAGTTGCCTAGAACCTTCTAGCAGGGGTTCAAAGGCATTTCGACACAATCCTAATAGACTATACTGTAAATAATTAAAAAAATAAGGGGAGGGAAATAGAATTAACTTATAAATAGGTTGTTAGTGAGCCTGGAAAAGGGGTTCAGAAATTTGGGGTTACAATTTTAAGGCTGGATTTTGAAAAATTCGGAGATTAATCCAGATTTTTGAAATCGAAAAGAGTTCTAAAGTTCTGAATATATAACTAAGGATAAAACACATTGAGGAAAGCTGATTAACTTGAGTGCTGTTCTGGGATTTCTGTTGGTTGATCCTTCATTAATTCGTCTTGACTTTGCTGGATTCCTTGATTCTACTTGGGTTGATTTGCTGGGTTCCATATTTGGGGTTTTTGGTTGCTGTTTTGCTGTGATTGAATTGTCTTATTGTTGTTGCTGTATTATTGCTACTGATTGCTGACTATTCTTCTTCTCCAAAACTCTAGACTCATTGATTTGTTTTGAACGAGGTACACACTTTTGATCTGAAGTTGTAACAAGATGCCAAATTGGAAAAAATGATATACAATTGTGTTATATGAATTTTCACGTACTTGTATTCTGTTATGTAGTTTAGAAGTATTTAGATTTTTGTAATTCATCTAGGATTTGGTTGTAATAATTCGTAGACTATGAATACACTTTACTCAATAACAGTAGGATAAGTATGCTAGGTAGGGATTATCACCTAAAACTAAAACCGGCTAAAACACAATTAACGCACTTAGATTTATAACTATTCTGGAATTGGACATGTAATACCATACTTGGATATTTTCGTTAATCAAGTTCTGGATCAGCATCAACTAATTCGAAAGGCGTGAGTAATAGAATTTTAAATCGTGTTACTGTTATATCAATGTTGAAATTGATTTAGCTACAAAATTCGTATTAACCTATTGTGATATGGTGACATGAATGTGGTTGTAATAATAGTGGTAATGCAAGCATGTTTAGCTAAAGCTTAGAACACTGTTTTCAGATAGTGAGAGCAATAATTAATTCATAGATTTATATTCTGTTAGTTTATTAGTTAAATAATAACAAGTGGGTTAAATTAGTGTTGATACTTTTAGTTAATAGACAATATCGAAATCAGTAAGGATTAAATGGAATTTGCAATTATTTGAAATAGTTAACTGTTAGTATTGAATGGTATCCGTTCGTGGTACTGTCGTTAAAATGATAATCTATTTTGATTCCGTTTTAGACGTAATTAACCTGGGCCTCGCTTTGAATACAGGCCCAGATCTAATTGACATGACAATAATACCTTGGGAGAGAAACAAAAATGCTAGCTGGAACTTAGTTATCCAGCTGCACCTAGATGTAATAATGTGAGAAGGCATGGATTTCAGGCCCAATAACGTATAAAAGGGGGCCTGAATCTCAAATGAAGAATGATACGAAAACTGACATAAAATCTGAAATATTTATACCTAAGGGAAAAATAGAAATAGAAAATATAGTATACTTAGGAAAAGACCTTAATAAAAACGGAGACGAGCCTCGCTAAATCATAAAAACATAGTTGCGGGGCCCTCCATGTTTACTTATAAAAAATATTAGAAATTGGAAAGACCGTTTAGTAAATTTCACGGTCTCTCCCAAAATAACAAGACGTGGACACCTTAGGGCATGATTTATAATACATTCCTAATACGAGTGCACAATTATGTGACTCAAATAAAAATCCCGGTGAAGCTGAAATACATCAAGGTCACAGGCGTACTAGTTACGGTGTGATTCGAAATGCATTTTCGCAACGTCGTAAAAATCTTAAAATCAACCAAAGCGAAACATCAATAGCTGTAACGACCCGGCCCGTCGTTACGGAAATTTCCACCTCGTTACCTTGCATTAACATATCTTATGCTTTTATATCAGTGTTAGAACCTATCGGATGAGTTAGGAATGAATTGAATTGAAAATGAAGCAAATAGCATGTTTGAAGGAAGTTTGAATATGGAAAGTCAACCTAGAGTTGACTATCGAGTTAGAGTGCTCGGAATCAGATTCTGATGACTCGTCTAGTTCCGGGAGGTGATTTATGACTTAGGAGAGCAATCGGAATTGAATTCGGAGGTCCGGTGTAGAAATAGGCTTGAATTGGCTAAGGTTGAATTTTGGCGAAATCCGAACGGTAGGTGAGATTTTGATCCGGGAGTCGGAATGGAATTCCGACAGTTCCAGTAGCTTCGTTAGGTGATTTTGGATATGTTCGCAAAATTTCAGGTCATTCGGACGTCGTTTGATCGGGTTTTTGATCAAAGGTGTAATTCGGAATGTTTTAAGGAATTTAGGCTTGAATTCGATGCGAATTATGGGTTTTGATGTTGTTAGACGTGTTTTGAGGATTGGAGCAAGTTCGAATAAGGTATTAGGATGAGTTGGTGTGTTTGGATGAGGTCCCGGCGGCCTCAGGGTGTTTTCGGATGGCTAAACGGGAGAAAATGTGGAAAATTGCAGGTTTGGGATTCTGGTTCTGTTGTTTTCGCTCTTGCGGAAATGGGGGCGCAGGAGCGAGCTCGCAAAAGCGGATACAGGAGCGCAGAAGCGCTGTTGATCGCGGAAGCGGAGTTCCGTCCGCAGGAGCGGCACCTCTGATGCGGAAAGTGAGCTGCAGAAGCGAAATTGGCCGGCTAGGCCTGGAAATGCAGAAGCGACCCTCTGGTCGCGGATACGGGCTCGCAGGAACGGGCTCCTGTACGCAGAAGCGGGAAGGACCGCAGAGGCGGAGGGTATTCCGCAGAAGTGGTTCCGTAGGGGCGGAAAATGGTCCGCAGAAGCGAAAATCGCAGTGAATTAATTGTATCAGAAGTTAGAAAATTTCAGAAATATTTCACACATTTGGGTCTCGGCTTAAGGAGGCGATTTGGGCGATTTTGAAGAGAAATTCAAGGGAAATCATCAGGTAATCAACTATGGACTTATACTATGATTAGTATTGATAATATTATGCAATTATATCATGAAAATGGAGGAATTTGGGGTGATTCATGGAAGATTTAACCCTAGGCTCGAACTTTAGAAAATCAAGGTTTTGAGTGGGCAAATGGAGTCCGATTTTGGTAAATTTTATATGTATGGACTCGTGGCGAGACGAGGATTCTGGAAATATGAGTTTCGATGTTTTTCGAGATGTGGGCCCGGGGCTCGGGTTTTGCAAATTTCGTGATTGTTGATATTTTTCGGGTTCTTTCGATTGGGTTATGTTCCATTAGCCTATTTTGATATATTTGTGCTGATTTGTGCTAGTTTTGACGTGCGTGGATGCCGGTTCGAGGAGTTAAGGCGTCGCGGGCATGAGCTGTCGTCGGTTCGAGGTGGGTAATACTTGTAAATGATGTCCCTGAGGGTTAGTAAACCCCGGACTTGCACATCTTAGTGCTGTGTTGAGGTGACTTGCACGCCGAATAACGGGCGTGGGGTAGAGCACCATTGGGGATCGTGACTTGGTCCGTCCCGCGTAATAAATAATAACGCCTAATTGTTGAAAATAAATTGGACTAATTATCATGTTTGGGCTTCGTGCCAATTGTTTGAATCCTTCAGGGATTAGTATCACTGTCTTGATAACACTGTGCATATTTTATCTAAATTTAAGGTTTTAAAGTGTATTTTTCTATTCATCATTCTTATAAGGTTATGAAAAACTTGAACAAGGTCTTAATAACATTTTTGCTATGAACTAATATGATATTGTTGCCCGTAGGGTTTTCTTGATTATTTGTTAGACTGATTGGGGCCGAGGGCCATATATTAGGGCATGACATTCATATGAGCATATGCATACACATGCATGGATCGGACTGCACGCCGCGGTGGTATATGGATCGGGCTGCGCGCCGCAGCAGGTGTGATATTAATATTGTGCTTGGGTTGTAGGAGCCCCTCCGGAGTCTGAACCCCCACGGTGAGCACGGGTACCCAAATTGGATCGGGCTACGCGCCGTAGCGGTCATATGCATTGCATGGCATACATACATTGGTTTACGTGTACTACGTGGCATAACATTTAGCACTCATACATTACTCGCACACATGCATTAGTTGCTTTATTGACCAGATCTCTTGGTGTAAATTGATGAGGAGTGCTGAGCCCGAGGGGCTGATTTGAGTGCGGACTTGCACTGTTTGAGATTGTTTTAGGTATTGGTATATTATCATGAAAGAAAGTAGCTAAAAATTGAGATTTCTAATAATCTACTCACATATGCTGAAAAGAAATAAAATGATAGTGTTTTGAAGTTTAATGATAGTTCTGTATTGTGTAGCAAGAGATAGTGCCTTGCGTGGTTTTCTTCCCTTCAGCATTATTTACTTTTATTACCGCCGAGTTGGAAGTACTCACACCCGACTCCCTGCACCTTGTGTGCAGATCCAGGTACATTACAGCAGAGCTGATTCCATTGCAGCTCGGGAGTGCTTTTGGACAGTCGAGGTAGCTGCCAGCGTTCGCAGGACCTGATTCTCCAGTTTGTCTGTATTTTGTTCTGATCATCCCACCCTTGTGCACAGTTATATCCATTATTTACACTTTGTATACTCTGTAGAGGCTCATGACTCTTGACCCTTCAGTCTATGGGAGTTGGTATGCGTGGGACTTGGTTTCCCCTGTTTTGATATATCCATCACTGTTATTTTACAATTGATATGCTTAAATGGGATAAGGCGAGCTCATAGCTCTATGATTGTTGTTGCTTGGTCGGGCTGGCCTAGCAGTGTGCTGGGCGCCATCACGACCGGATTTGGGGTCGTGACAAGTTGGTATCAGAGCCTAGGTTTACTAGGCCTCATGAGTCTTGAGCCGGTTAGTAGAGTCTTGTGGATCGGCACGGGGACGCTCGTACTTATCCTCGGGAGGCTGCGAACCTTTAGGAAACACTTCACATTTCTTGGAATTCTTATCGTGCGCACTTGATTCAACTTGAGGTTTAATTTTGAAATTCCTTTCGCACGTCTGTGTACGTATCGAGAGCCCAGTAATATGATTTCCTTGATGGCTTGTGATTCTTCGATCGAGGGGCGAGATATAATCTCCGTGAGTTCATGTTGGGCCAGTCGGGAGGACTTGAGGCCAGATCCTTGTCTATGGCTTGAGCACCAAGGTACTAATTTTGCGAGTCGGTATTATGAAGTTCATACGATCGGTATTGATCTTTATTGTGCAAATGGCAATTTGATAATGGGAGAGCTGTAAAGTATTCAGTTCTTGTTGTGATTTGATAAGTAGCCCTAGTTATGGGCGTAAGAAATATGTTCATTGCCTCTTAGCGGAAATGTAAAATGCACTATGTGTAGTGGAACAAGTTTAAACTCAGGAAGACTAAAGTGACTTTGCCATGTGTATCCTGGTGGAAGGTATCGTGATGAAATGCTAAATTGAGAAGAAGTAGGAGGGTTGATCCTCATGTGTAATTGAAAGGTATTTGATATGTGTTATGATTCGAGCAGATACAGCGCAGGTTTAAGTATAAATTGTGATAATATGATTCGTGTAGTATTGAGATTTAATGTTGTTGAAATACATTGTGATATCTTGTTGAGTTGTGGATGTATTGTTAGAATGGTTTGGTGATTCTGTGGCAGGTGGATAGGCCAATTTACAAACGAAACTTTGCCGAAAGTTTAGGAAAATATGGGACTTAGAAAGAGTTTTGTCACCTAAAGAGAGTGGGCTTATTGGTGGTGCATGTATATCTGCAAGAATTGCAGAAGAGCTAAGGTCTCTGATGATTCGAGTCTCTGTCAAGGCTTGTAAATGACTTGAGTTTAATCTCATTGTAACATTTCGGCATCACTTGAGTAATAATGATATGAGTGGTTGAAAGTGCTTTGACAAATGGTTTCGAGCTAAGTTGGGGAGGTTGCTATTGATTAACTGATTGCACTCTTGTGTGCTATGTTGATTCTCTCTAAGTATGTTGGGAAATTCTGACAAGGTTATGGCGCTTCGTAGATGTAAAGAAATACTAGGATGTTTTGAACTACTGTTGGTAGAGAATGTTCGGTGTATAGAAAGGAAAGATAGCTAATTGTATCTATAAGTAATCATGTTCTGCGATGTTAGAGTTATAACAAAACACGAGTGGTTCTACTCAATAGGACAGTTGAATTCCAGCTGAATAAGGGTGAATGATGCCCGAGAATGGTTTTGCAGTGTTCAAGATTTTGCTTGTAACAGTCGGGTGCCTTAAGATTTGTGTATGTGGCTAAAGATGGCGGTTTCGTTAGAGAAGATCAAGGCTTGTGTTATATCATGTGAATGATGGGATTCTACGTATCCGCATTGGGAAGTAATCATAACAATTTAAAAATCGTGGGAAGTTCATCAAAATAAAGTGTGGTGGAATGTGGTACTTCTGGGAACACTGAGAGAGTATTCGGTGGCCTATGGGTCTTAGACCGTGTGGTCTTGCGTACGAGTCTTGTGTGGTAAAAAGGGTTGAGGCATTGTCGTACTACGGTAAAGACTGATATGAAATTAGAGATGAATCAGAAAGGAAACTTGGTAAATGGAACAACTTGTTAATGAACCAGAATGGTATAAAAAAAGGATACGATTGATTCCTGGTAGGTGGTTGAAGTAATGAGTCTTGTAGACATTGCAGCAAAGCTCTTGAGTGCTGGCAGTGGTGTAACTTGATATGGGTATAAGGACTCAGTCCTGCCAGTTAAACTTATACAGCGAATGGGAAGAAATAGTTTGTGATGTGTTTTATCATGGTTTGAAGATGCGTTTTCTTCAATATGGGATCACGAAAGTCCTTGACTAGTTGAGTGCGCCGATGTTGAGGCGGAGGAAAAGGATATGAATTTCCATGTTGTCTTAGTGTGATATGGTATACACGATGTGTTATGGAAAGGTGATAATGGTATATTCTAGATTTTGAGATCAGTGCATAATATATGGGAAGTCAATAAAGATTATTGAGCAGCGCGGACAGCTGCAGGTGAATTAAGAATCGATCTTTCTGATGATTTAAGAAAATGGTACTGCTATTCTATTAACTTGGCAGGGAATATGGTCCAAAAAGGACAAGGTAATGTAAACTGATAATATCTAATGGCATGGTGGTATTCTCTTGTTGGATCGACTGTAATAATTGAGTCGTTGATGGCATAGTGAAATTCTTGGATGGCTTTCGTGGAACGAAAGGGCGCTTGATGTGCGTTATGTATTCATACGGTGGAGTGTGGAACCAGGTATAGCGATTCATGTGTTACATATGTGTTGGAGACTAGAAGTTCTCTTAATCCGCCTATGCAGTGGTGGTATATCGCGTGTATCGGCACCGTTTTGTGATTATTGGAAATCGGAAGCCCTAGTGGCTCTCTCTTAGCTTGATATAATGAATTTGGGTTATGATACCTTATTTCAGACTGGTTGACATAAGTCAGGTCGTCTAGACAAATGTGATATGGATTATGTCGGAAAATGGCACAAATTGCGTAGCAGAGAGCATCGGAGTATGCTCCAACAGAGTAGTTGTACACAGGACCAGCGGATGGCTGGTAGGCATTGCTTTGTTAGTTGGACCTTAGTGGCGAATGTCAGTGTAGAGGTATCTACCATTGATTCAGTTCCAGTATTGAGAAACGTTGTCAGATGCGTTTCATGTGGCCGAGCTTGAGACTATATATATATATATATGTTTGTTGTAATGAGAAAATTCGACTCGATATGCATTTCCTTTTTGCGAGATTTATGCATGGATCGGGTGGCACGCCGCCACGGGTTATTTGGATTGGGTGGCACGCCGCCACAGGTATGGTATCCGGATCGGGTGGCACGCCGCCACGGGTATGTCATTGGAGCGGGTTGCACGCCGCAACAGAATATTGTGAAAATAGAGTTGGTTATATCTTACCTTGTATACAATAGTTTCTAGCTTCCGAGGAATAGTCCGTATTGGTATCGCTCGGGGAATAGCATATCGGTTGTGTCTTTTCAGGATTTGATAGCGTATATTTATCGTATCACCGCGGGTGTGATTGATTGCTTGAGTTCAGACCTAAAAATGTGTGTGGATGACCATTTTGAGCATGGTACTTGAGGTGCTCCATGAGTAATAGTGTTTGGATAGAATAATGAGTCGTGGCAAGGCCACGTGATGTTATGACCTTTCAAGAATGTGTCATGCACTCCATTCCTATGATGTGAGATGGGATCTCAGTTATATATTATGATGGTACAAAGGAATTGAATTACAGCCCTGTTGTTGGAGTCAGTTGTCATAATTTGAGTATGTTTAGATGTTTCTATTGGAGCTCATGTTGTGCTCATCGTGGCTTAGGCCGGTGCTGAGGTGTCATATCACCAGTGCGGTGTGTTATAATCGAAATGATCGTTGAATCCAATAATGAGTGTGAGTATATGTGATTTGAGCTGGTTAGAAAGGTAATACCGAGATTTGGCTCCGAATTCTATTGTAGTATCAATTAAAAGGGAAATGGATTCATGAATGGTTGACCTGAGAGATGGGTTCGATATATCGCGCGTGCGGTTGCCGTTGGCATGATATGAAGGTGTTGGAACAAGACCCTATCTAATGAAAAAGGTTTTTCAGTTGGTATTTGGTTATCGTGAGGAATTATTATGATTAGAGACTATTGTCTCGAGTGATTGGGTTGTTTGATACATCATATGATCTCACCCGGAGTAGTGAATATGGGTTATTGCAGGTGGATTCGAGTGTATCCTGAGTATAGGCATGGGATTTGCATTGGGCATATGATTTCAGAAAGTACAATGTGATTTATGGTTCAGATGGTCCGTGAAATTTTGACTACATGGTGTTTTCGGACTTATGTGAGATAGGGTGACGTATGATCGCCTGAAATTATGCTTGGTAAGGTCATTCAGCTATTGGGTGGCTTCTAGTACAACTCTGAGTCCGCTCGAGGACGAGCGTTTGTTTAAGTTGGGGAGAATGTAACGACCCGGCCCGTCGTTACGGAAATTTCCACCTCGTTACCTTGCATTAACATATCTTATGCTTTTATATCAGTGTTAGAACCTATCGGATGAGTTAGGAATGAATTGAATTGAAAATGAAGCAAATAGCATGTTTGAAGGAAGTTTGAATATGGAAAGTCAACCTAGAGTTGACTATCGAGTTAGAGTGCTCGGAATCAGATTCTGATGACTCGTCTAGTTCCGAGAGGTGATTTATGACTTAGGAGAGCAATCGGAATTGAATTCGGAGGTCCGATGTAGAAATAGGCTTGAATTGGCTAAGGTTGAATTTTGGCGAAATCCGAACGGTAGGTGAGATTTTGATCCGGGAGTCGGAATGGAATTTTGACAGTTGCAGTAGCTTCGTTAGGTGATTTTGGATATGTCCGCAAAATTTCAGGTCATTCGGACGTCGTTTGATCGGGTTTTTGATCGAAGGTGTAATTCGGAATGTTTTAAGGAATTTAGGCTTGAATTCGATGCGAATTATGGGTTTTGATGTTGTTAGACGTGTTTTGAGGATTGGAGCAAGTTCGAATAAGGTATTAGGATGAGTTGGTGTGTTTGGATGAGGTCCCGGGGGCCTCGGGGTGTTTTCGGATGGCTAAACGGGAGAAAATATGGAAAATTGCAGGTTTGGGATTCTGGTTCTGTTGTTTTCGCTCCTGCGGAAATGGGGGCGCAGGAGCGAGTCCGTAGAAGCGGATACAGGAGCGCAGAAGGGCTGTTGATCGCGGAAGCGGAGTTTCATCCGCAGGAGCGGCACCGCTGGTGCGGAAAGTGAGCCACGAAAGCGGAATTGGCCGGCTAGGCCTGGATTCGCAGGAGCGGAGGAATGCTCTCCTAGGCGAGTCCACAGAAGCGGACTCTGGTGTGCAGAAGCGGGAGTTTTCGTAGGAGCGACCAGTTGGTCGCGGATACGGGCTCGTAGGAGCGGAATTTTATCCGCATAAGCAAAAATCGTAGTGAGTTAATTGTATCGGAAGTTAGAAAATTTCAAAAATATTTCACACATTTGGGTCTCGGCTTAAGGAGGCGACTTGGGCGATTTTGAAGAGAAACTCAAGGGAAATCATCAGGTAATCAACTATGGACTTATACTATGATTAGTATTGATAATATTATGCAATTATATCATGAAAATGGAGGAATTTGGGGTGATTCATGGAAGATTTAACCCTAGGCTTGAACTTTAGAAAATCAAGGTTTTGAGTGGGCAAATGGAGTCCGATTTTGGTAAATTTTATATGTATGGACTCGTGGAGAGACGAGGATTCTGGAAATATGAGTTTCGAAGTTTTTCGAGATGTGGGCCCGGGGCTCGAGTTTTGCAAATTTCGTGATTTTTGATATTTTTCGAGTTCTTTCGATTGGGTTATGTTCCATTAGCCTATTTTGATATATTTGTGCTGATTTGTGCTAGTTTTGACGTGCGTGGATGCCGGTTCGAGGAGTTAAGGCATCGCGGACATGAGCTTTCGTCGGTTCGAGGTGGGTAATACTTGTAAATGATGTCCTGAGGGTTAGTAAACCCCGGACTTGCACATCTTAGTTCTGTGTTGAGGTGACTTGCACGCCGAATAACGGGCGTGGGGTAGAGCACCATTGGGGATCGTGACTTGGTCCGTCCCGCGTAATAAATAATAACGCCTAATTGTTGAAAATGAATTGGACTAATTATCATGTTTGGGCTTCGTGCCAATTGTTTGAATCCTTCAGGGATTAGTATCACTGTCCTGATAACACTGTGCATATTTTATCTAAATTTAAGGTTTTAAAGTGTATTTTTCTATTCAGCATTCTTATAAGGTTATGATAAACTTGAACAAGGTCTTAATAACATTTTTGCTGTGAACTAATATGATATTGTTGCCCGTAGGATTTTCTTGATTATTTGTTAAACTGATTGGGGCCGAGGGCCATATGTTAGGGCATGACATTCATATGAGCATATGCATACACATGCATGGATCGGATTGCACGCCGCAGTGGTATATGGATCGGGCTGCGCGCCGCAGCAGGTGTGATATTAATATTGTGCTTGGGCTATAGAAGCTCCTCCGAAGTCTGGACACCCCCAGTGAGCACGGGTACCCAAAAGGATCGGGCTACACGCCGTAGCGGTCATATGCATTGCATGGCATACATATATTGGTTTACGTGTACTACGTGGCATAACATTTAGCACTCATACATTTACTGGCACATATGCATTAGTTGCCTTATTGACCAGATCTCTTGGTGTAAATTGATAAGGAGTGCTGAGCCCGAGGGGCTGATTTGAGTGCGGACTTGCACTGCTTGAGATTGTATCCAAGTATTGGTATATTATCATGAAAGAAAGTAGCTAAAAATTGAGATTTCTAATAATCTATTCACATATGCTGGAAAGGAATAAAAAGATAGTTATGTAATGTGTAGCATGAGATAGTGCCTTGCGTGGTTTTCTCCCTTTCAGCATTATTTACTTTTATTACTGCTGAGTTGGAAGTACTCACACCCGACTCCCTGCACCTTGTGTGCAGATCCAGGTACATCACAGCAGAGCTGATTCTATTGCGGCTCGGGAGTGCTTTTGGACCGTCGAGGTAGCTGCCAGCGTTCGCAGGACCCGATTCTCCAGTTTGTCTGTATTTTGTTCTGATCATCCCACACTTGTGCACAGTTATATTCACTATTTACACTTTGTATACTCTGTAGAGGCTCATGACTCTTGACCCTTCGGTCTATGGGAGTTGGTATGCGTGGGACTTGGTTTCCCCTGTTTTGATATATCCATCACTGTTATTTTACAATTGATATGCTTAAATGGGATAAGGCGAGCTCATAGCTCTATGATTGTTGTTGCTTGGTCGGGCTGGCCTAGCAGTGTGCTAGGCGCCATCACGACCGGATTTGGGGTCGTGACAATAGCATTTGAAACTAAGGCATATAAGGAAATCAGATATTACAAATATGGAAATTGAGCGATAGTGCTAGAACCACGAAATCCGGGAGTGCCTAACACTTTCTCCAAGGTTAACAGAATTCCTTATCTGTATTTCTAGTTTCGCGGACTGTAAAATAGAGTCATAATTTACTCGGTTTGGGATTGAATCGGTGACTTGGGACACCATTATTTTCCCAAGTGGCAACTCTAAAAAATTAAATAAATAGATCCCGTTCCGATTGTCCTTTAAGTGGAAAAACTCCTTCCCTTTTATTATTATATCCCTTCCCGGGGTGTAGTAGTAAAAGCGGGTATACTTTTTATAAAGTAAAAAAGGAGGTGTGACACAAGGTACCTCTCAGCAAGTTTGATATTTAGCTGCTTCCAGAGTATATTGCGGAGTTTGTCGAGGTAGCTGCCTGGCGTCCGCAGGACCCGACTTCTCCATTGTTTTTCTATGTTTTAGACATTTGCGCGTTTTCAAATTTATTATGCATATTTGGTAGAGGCTCTTGACTCGTGACCCCCAGATCTGTGGGAGGTGGTGTGTACTGTTATTGGGTTATTTTCATATACAATTGCTAAACTTTGTATATTGTCTCGTTATTGTTGATTTTGAACAAAGATACGAGCTAATAACTCAGAATGTGTGTGATAGTTCGGGGTTGCCTAGCAATAGCTGGGCGTCATCACGAACGGGTTTGGGGTCATGATAATTGCGCTGGTTTGATTCTTACCGGATGTGAGATACTTAGGCAACCCTCATCGGGTCCAACCTCTCTTTTTCAAAAATAGCCCAAAAATGTCAATATTTAAATTTTTGACATAAATAAGTCGGGTGATGCCATTCTTGTTAAGATTAGCTGAATGTCCTCAAAAGGGTGCCGGAAGGTTGTTTTTGCAAGAACAGCCACCCTGAGTCATTTTTAAATGGTTGACAGTGTGAGCACGTAAGTTTTGCCTCACATGAATTCCTCCCACAAAATAAAAAAAAATTATTTGTTTTATTGTGTGAAATTTTATGAATTTTCATGATATTTTTAGTAATTGTTTGCATTTGTGTATGCATGTTTATTAATAATATTTTTTAAATATGCTGTAATTGCATTTAGGATTTAATTTTTATAATTGTTGAGATAAGTAATAAATTACTTATTTCAGAAAAATGAAAAAATCATAAAATAATGTATTTCGCATTTTTGTGTTTAATTGTGTGATTTTAGTACTTAATTATTTATGATAAGTGTTGTTTGGAGTTGATTAGTATTTTCAAGATAATTTTGTTTTATAATTATAAGTTAAGATTTTTAGATTTTTATTCTTTGAAAAATACTAAGGAAGAAAAAGAAGAGAAAAAGAATTAATCAAAATGTTTGGGCCAGGTCCGTTTAATTTGAGAAAGCCCAAGTGCAACCAGCCCGAAACCCGTGCAAAACAAAACTGACCCGATTCCCAAACCGATCCAGTCCGCCCCATCATCACTAAAAACCCCATTACCACTCCAAACGACCCCGTTTTAGATTAGCTCGATCGATCTTAGCCGTAGATTATTATGATCCAACGGCCAGGAATAAAAGGCTAAGTTTAATACCCCAAAACCCCCTTACCCGTCTCAGACCCAAACCCCTCCCTTCCGTCTCTCTCAAAGACGACATGACACCACCCCAAAGCCACCGCACTCCGCCTACCAGAAATCGCCTCACGGTGGTTCCGGTAGGCCAATGACCACCATTTTTACATCATGGAACCTCCGAGACCTCCCCATTCCAACATCAAGCACGGTTTATCTCGAATCAAACTGGAAATACTCAAACCTTCAATCCAAGATTCGAGCCCAGAACCAATCTATAGCAATCGGCCCCAAATTGATACCTTACACTGCCCCAACCTTCCTCATAACAAAACTAAGCTTGGTTTGGTTTGAAACTAACCAGAAAACGCCGAGCCCCAAATTGACAGTATGAACCTTAGAAACCCAAAGTCGGGTTTCCGGCTAAATTCAACGAGGAATTGAGGTCTAATGGACCTTAATCCAGGTGTTCTCAATTGAGAACACCCTAATTAAGGTCCGTTTGGCCTCAAAAAAGTTTTGAGCGCCAGTCCCAAGTCTATTGGATTTCTAATTGCTTTTCAAAGGTATTTTTGTTTTTTTCTTTCTCTATCTTGCTTTAAAATTGTTAGTCTAAGTGTTCAGTAACGTTTGTTATCTTTTATTTATCAATATTTCTATTCTCCTCCTCAAAGACCTTTATTTGGTCAATCTCTGTTTATGCTTATTGTTTGGATGTGGGTGCTATAGAACACACATTCGACTCGATTTAACAATCTTCGAATAGTCAGTTCCCCGTTTCCCTGAGTCTGCCCGCACACCATGAATTAGGGGTTCGTGTGTCATTTATTTGCTTATCAATTCATATATGTTGTAATCAAATTAACGAGCCTTGTCGATTAGTTATATAAGTCTGGAACAATAGAGCAATATTGTCTAAAACCAATTACGTTTAGAGTCACTGTTGGATTGAAGGCTTGAACTGTTTGTGATTGTAGATTAAATTCCGAATTGGATATAGCTGATAACCGCTGATGAAATGCAGAGTTTGTTTGGCCTACTAGTTGTACATTATCTACCTTTGAAC
The DNA here is from genome assembly GCA_032618575.1 of Nicotiana noctiflora. NCBI lineage: Eukaryota > Viridiplantae > Streptophyta > Magnoliopsida > Solanales > Solanaceae > Nicotiana > Nicotiana noctiflora. Next base: position 6,599 of record JASVEL010011477.1, on the reverse strand, counting down.
TGTTGGTTAAATTGCTTAAAAAAGAGGTCCATAGTGCAAATATATCATGGCAATGACCCTAAGTAAGGGGAAGTGAGAAAACAGTTTAGTTTAATATTAAAGGCTGAAAATGCACATGAAAATGGTAATGGAACCTGCTTTACAGTAGGATATTCACTGCATTTTTTAACTTTGGAGATTTGTTTAATAGGTAAAACCCATACTTAGACCAACTAAAGTGGGAACCTGAGGGAATAACATAGGAATGAATGATTAAAAATATTACGGGGTGCACATGTGCTAAAGGAATAACAGGTTGGAAAGATAGAATACTTTGAATTGAAAAAGGGTCTGTTTTAGCTGTAAAATGGGGTAGGAAAGAGAACTAAGGGTGGAAAAAAATATAGAGGGAGTTGAAGGACCTTCAGTTATTAAGAAAGAAAAACACTGTTCCATTAGAGTCTGACTCTGAATTTTAAGTTGTTCTTCAATCACAATACAAAGCTTAAAATCCTTTGAATGAAAACGACTTGATCTTGTGTGAAATCTTTAGGTTCAGGCTGTGTTGAACAAAGTCACTGTTTTAGTGAGATTCATTGATGTTTTTCTAAGCTTTCTTATTCTTGAAACATCTTGGGCCTATTTAAGGTTTAAAAATGGTTTGAACTTGGTTTCGAGGTTTTCTTTTGACTTCTTGTTTGATTATTTGGGTCTGCTCATCCGTTCTATATTACTTGGAATTGATCACTGTTGTTGTCTGTTCAAATTACTGCTGTAGCTGACCTCTTCTACCTCATTTTTACTCCAATTCCAAGTACACATTTGAACCTCTTTTGATGTAATCTCTTCAGTGAAATGAAATGGCAATCGTCCTTCAACACTTGCTGGAGCTTTACTATTTTATTTGCTTAATATAATGCAATTAGTTTTAGATTCATGTGATGAACTCGTTATAATAATTTGCTTATAATGAACCAGGTGGACTATGTACCTAATTGGACTGTTTTTGATTATTAATTTGTAGTTATCTAGTTATAATTTCAATTTAGTTAGTACCTATTCTAGCTTAGCGTGTCTGCTACTGGAAATAGTAGTGTTTGCTCCTAGAAATAGTAAATAGGAAACCATTAAGGTTGAGGCTCGTGGTAATGTATAGTTGAATTAGTTTTATAATTTGACTATAAATCCTTTCAGCTGATTGTAGATTCATCCTTGTTAGCATTAATATCTAGCTTAACCACCTCACTTGAATAATCTCTTCCAATCTAACTGTTATGTAATTTGATGGACGATGATGAATTAGCATTATATTTCGGGCGAAAATCAGAAGTAATTGGTCATTTCTATTTGAGAGGTTCATTGAATTGGACTTTTTTAGTTAGTCAGTAGTATGTTAATTGGTATTGGAATAAAATCACACTTTTTCACCTTGAGTAGAATAGTTGGAAATAATTGTGATGGGAATTTGTTTTATGAAAATTGAAACACCGTTTGGGGTTCGATAAGCCATCTGATGCGACATAAGCATCTGGGCCAATATGAACGACCCAGGCCCAAGTCTTATTTTCATGTTCGTTTGGGGCCTGGGTCCATGCTTGTGATTGGTCGAATTTCTTGCTGGACCTGAATCATGCTTCCTTTACGTAGTAATTCTTAGATATTAAAATATTAGTTAGTTTTTATTATTATTTTTATAGACAAACAAAAATAGAAAACAATTTTTTTGTTTGCCTTTTAAAAATAAAGTGAGATGAGCCTCGCCAAATAAAACTACAAATAGTGGGGCTCTCAACAAATATTGTAATATGTTATCTACACTTCGGGATAGGTCGTTTAGCAAGTTTCTTGGCCTTCCTCAAAGATAATAATGTGTTAGTTTCTTCAGGCGTGTATTTAATAACATTATCTCCCTAAACTCGGGTGCACATTTATGTGACCCAAATCCAAATCTCAACTGAGTCGAAGTGTGTCGATAACCATGGGTACATTGATGTGACGTGGTTCGAGATACGCTTTCACGACGTTGTAATTCTTTGTTAAAATAATAATAATAATAATAATAATAATAATAATAACAATAATAATAATAATAATAATAATAATAATAATAATAATAATAATAATAATCACAAGCGGTTAACAGTTAAAATTCGCACGTGGGTTTAACATATATTAGAATCAGATAATTTAGCCAAATACGACAGTTGAGTGGCCGTGCTAGAAACACGAAACTTGGAAATGTCTAACACCTTCTCTCGGGTTAACAGAATTCCTTATCCGGATTTCTGGTGCGCGGACCGTAATATAGAGTCAAACCTTTCCTCGATTTGGGATTAAAATTGCTGACTCGGGACACCATAAATCTCCCAAGTGGCGACTCTGAATTAAATAAATAAATCCCATTTCGATTGTCCTTTAATTGGAAAAGCTCCCTTCTACCACGTCCTTCGCGGGGTACGGTAGCGCCAAAAGGAGGTGTGACAGCTCTGGCGACTCCGCTGGAGAAATGACCCAGAACCACTAGTTCCGGGTTAGAAATTCGAGCTTAGAATTATCGTTGTATTTGGCCTTATTTATTATTATATGATTGAGCTTAAATGTACAAAATGATATTTTTATTGCTTTGATATTTTTGAACTTTATATATAAATTGTGTCGAAACCCTACTTCTTTCTAAGTCTTCTACAAATGGTGCATACGTTCGCGTAGCCCTCCTTTTGAAAAATTATTCCAAATAGAGCGAGTGTGGGCAAGTGACAAGGTCGGGCAGACTTTAGTGCTCCCGTTACATCACCCCCTCCTCAGCCCCAGTTGTTCGCTCATGTACCTTAACTCTAGACCAAAACCCATGTTTTTTTTACCTAGTAAAACACAACTTCATGCTGGATTCCTAGTAGGAACGCTTATCTGCATCATGTGCATTTGACTTAGGGGACTCAACACAGGGGTTGGGTCCGTCTAGGACAGGTGTACCTGAATTGATAAGACCATCCTGATGCATCTTAGTTGCTACCTGTGCATTTATTTTACTTTGGACTAGCATGCTGACCGGTTTCTGAAAATTGGGAATAGAGAGATAACTATTTTTTTTAGAAAGAGACAATGTTCAAGTAGCATCAAAACTTTGCCAGATTTTTGAGAAAATAAACAAAAATGCTTTCATAGTTTATTTTATTTGCCAATGAAAAAAAAATGATAAATTTTATTTTTCAAAATTGTTTGCTTTATTTGCCAAAAAAATGTGTGATTTTGTTTAAAAAAAAATAGTTTATTTGTTTGTAAATAAAATGAAAAAAAAAGTTGGTTTTGTTTGCCAAACGAAAAAAAAGAAGAAAAAAATATATGTTTGTTTTTTAAAAAAAATTAGTTAGTTCATTTAACCGAACTATGCTTGTTAGATTCTCACCGGATGTGAGATACGTAGGCAACCCTCATTGGGTCTAACTTCCCTTTTTTGCAAAAATAGCCATAAAATATCGAAATTAAATTTCGTCGTAAATAAGTCGGTGATGCCGTTTTCAAAACAGCCAAATGTTCCCGAAAGGGATGCCGGAAGGTTGATTTTGCATAAACGGGCACCTTTGGTCATTTTTAGTATTTTGTTCGGTTAGCTAACGCAACCTTAAAATCTTCGTCCCCGACGCGCTGAAATGTCGTGTTTGCAATACCGGGTCTTTTGTTTTAATTCTAAAAAGAAAAAAATGTCAAATTTTAATTTTTGTCATAAATAAGTCGGGTAATACCGCTTTTGTCAAATATAGCCGAATGTTCCCGAGAGGGACGCAGAAAGGCTGACTTTGCATAAACGGCCACTTTTGGTCATTTTTTTAGGATTTTGGTCAGTTAGCTAACTTAGCCTTAAAATATTCGTCCCCAAGGTGCTGAAAGGCCGTGTTTGCAAAACCATGTCTTTTATTTTAATTGAAAAAAAAGAGTCAGTGGGCAAGTGAATGCCATTGGTATTTTTGGTCAAAATAAGCAAAGCCAGTTTCGGCAGTGTATTAAACCGTTCTTGCCAAAATAACCTTAAAATATCTTTCAGTTATCGAAAGCCTATTTTCGTAAAAGAACGAACAAGTTTGTAAAATAATCCATCTCGACCTCATAATTCATGTGAAATTGAGAAAGGGGCCACGATTGCAGAAATAGCCTTTTGGTTGAAATTGGCAAATAGGAAAGGAATCTGCCAGTCAGTTTTTTTTTATTTGTATTTCTTTTGATGAGAACATGTGGTGTTTGATTTTTGAGTCTATACTGGAGGGTTTCGAGAAAAGAAAGAAAAGAAGATAATGAAGGGTTTTAGAAACACTTAAAAGAGGCACGAATAAAATAAGCCGGGATAATGCATGCGATCAGAGCAAAGACATGTAGAAATGGTTAAACTGGTTAGGAACATTGCATACAAACGTGCAAGTGCAATATGTGTTAAACTCTAACGCTAACCAAGTTTTTTGTTTTTCCATAAGATTTGAAACAGTTAGTTTGTTACGATGTTCTGGCAGATTACCATTACCACACGAGATCCAAAGGGCCCATTTCGAAAAGCATGTCTGGTTCGGACCAAAGCATCAAAGAGGAAAAAACGGAAATGCAAACAATGAAGGAAGAAGTAGACATGTTAAGGCGACAGATAGCAGAAATGCACATAGCCTGGGCTAGAGGACAACCATTACTGATGCTTCCCAATGCTCCTACTCTCCCACTGGCTCAGACTCCGAAACATCCCCCCTGGTCCGTCGACAAGCTTCCCAAGTCACCAATACTACCAGGGAAGAAATCCCTATGATCCACAAGTTCCACCACCCAATCAAAACCCTCCTCAACCAAAGGTTCCCGTCTTTATGCCACCTCGACCAGCCCCATTGCACAGATCGTCTAGTGAGCCATTGTTTCACGCTCATGAGACACAATATTACCCCCCTGAACCGACATTCAAAGCACCCGAGCCACGTGCTTATAATCCCCACTTTGAGCTCCCGGCTGAAACTGAGAGGCTGGCTAAGAGTATGGAGCAGGATTAAATGATTCGTAAAGTGAGAAGCCTGGAGCAGTCCTTTAGGAATATGCATGGGTTAGGCAACCAGGTCAGCGTAGCCTTTAAGGATCTATGCCCTTTCCCTGACGTCCAGTTACTAGCCGGGTTCAAGATGCCCAAGTTTGACTTATACGAAGGGTACGACGATCCCATGGCACATTTACGTGGCTTCTCTAGCAAAATGAGAGGGGCGGGTGGCAAAGATGAGCTACTGATAGCTTATTTTGGCCAGATCTTAAGCGGATCGACACTTAAATGGTATACCAGAGAAGATCTCAGCAGGTGGTACACTTGGGATGATCTAGTGCAAGCTTTCGCAGGTCACTTCCAATACAATCTCGAGATAGTTCCTGACCGTCTCACATTACTGAATACGGGGAAGAAGCCTGGAGAAAGCTTCCGCGAGTTTGGATTCCGTTGGAGAGAACAGGCAGCTAGGGTTGATCCTCCCATGAGAGAGGGGGAAATGGTGGACTACTTCCTACAGACGCTGGACCCAACTTACTTTGTTCACTTGGTGACAACAGTTGGAAAATCTTTTAATGAAGTAATAAAGATAGGGGTTATGATAGAGGAGGGACTGATGTCCGATAAAATCCTGAATTACTCAGCGCTTAAGGCAACAACCCAGGCTATTCAGAGCGGTACAGGAGGTGCTCTAGGGAGGAAAAAGAGTGAAAAAGTTGCAACGGCAGAGGAATGTACTTGGTTCAGATCGAAAGCTTCTCCCCCTCACTGCCAATCTAGACCCCACCACCCAAATCACCCAAATCACCCTCCGTAGAACACATATCTACCACCAAGGGCTTGCAGGAACCCTCCAGGACCAGGTTTCCGCGGGAATTAGGTTTTCAGAAATGAAAGGGTACATAGAACATTCACTGAGTTGGGAGAAACCTATATTGCTTTGTTCCACAAATTAAGGTAGTTAGGCTTGTTAAGTCCTATTGTGCCAAGATTGCCAAATCCCCTACCCCAAAATATGGATCACTCGGTAAGTTGTGAGTATTGTTTAGGGGCTCCCGGACATGATACTGAGAAGTGTTGGAACTTGAAACATGCAGTGCAAAATCTTATTGACACCAACAAGATTGAGGTTCACACACCAGAGGTACCCAACATCAATCAGAATTCGTTGTCAGCTCACCATTAGACCCATAAGATCAAATTGGTACACAAGGGAGGGGAAAATTAAGAAGCCTGATCCGTGATAGTGGGTCCATATTCCAAGAAAAAACCAATCATCATAAGTTGGTAATTGGGCAGAGTTTTGGTGGTTTATTTTTTTGTCATTGCTGTTGTCTAGGTTATTTTCAGGGTTGTAATCCGGATTTTGTCTTGTGGTCAAACCCTCTTATCCTTCCATTTTTATCATTGCAGTTTGCTTAGTTTCGTCGTGTTTCGTTTCAGGGTTGTACTTTGGTTTGTTTTTCTTGTTTTGTTATTGAATTGTTTCGCCGTTAGTCTAATGAAACTTTTGATCTTTTGTTACCCCCAATCATCTTCTTTGTTTAATTCTTTTTATCTTTAGATTTGTCTTTTGTTCAAACGCCGATTCTAGTGACATAACATGCACGCACAGTTC
>JASVEL010011476.1:0-13228 GCA_032618575.1 Nicotiana noctiflora | reverse complement strand
CTTGGACCCAAAAGTGGAGTTACAAAGAGATGCCTGGCTTGGACCCAAAAGTAGTAGTCTATCACATTGCAGTCAAAAATGGTGCTCGTCCCGTTAAACAAGCTCAAAGGCGTTTTAGGACGGACTTGGTTCCCTTGATTGAAACAAAAGTTAACAAACTCATCAAAGCTGGTTTTATTCGTGAAGTTAAATACCCAACATGGGTTTCAAGTATTGTCCCTGTAAGGAAGAAAAATGGCCAAATTTGATTGTGCATTTACTTTAGGGATAACAATGCATGTCCGAAAGATGAGTTTCCGCTTCCCATTCCAGAACTGATAATCGATGCTACTTCTGGGTACGAGGCAATGTCATTTTTGGGTAGTTCGCCGGGATATAACCAAATACGTATGGCACTAAAAGATGAAGAGATAATTTCACTCTGTACCCTAAAGGGTATTTATTGCTACAAGGTAATGCCTTTTGGATTTAAGAACGTTGGTGCTGCTTACCAAAGGGCTATGCAGAACATATTTTACGGTATTCTCCACAAGAATGTTGAATGTTGTGTTTAGGACTTGGTGGTGAAATCAAGAGAGAAGGGCGGCCATATGAAAGACTTGAGGATAGTATTTTTATTGCTCTAGAGGTACCAAATTAGCATGAATCCGTTGAAATGTGCCTTTGGAGTTACTTCTGGAAAGTTCCTTGGTTTCATTGTCCGAAATCGAGGGATCGAAATTGATCAAGCCAAAGTGGATGCCATTTTGAAAATGCTTGAACCTCGAGATATCCATGAATTGAAAAGTCGGCAAGGAAAGCTAGCATACCTTAGAAGATTCATATCAAACCTGGCGGGGAGGTGCCAATCATTCAGTCGCCTTATGAAGAAAGGTGTCCCTTTTAAATGGGACCAAGCATGTAGCAACGCCTTTAAGAGCATTAAATCCTACTTGATGAAGCCTCCAGTTTTAGCAGCCCCTATACCTAGAAAACTATTGATACTATACATTGCGGCACAAGAAAGGTCTGTTGGAGCACTATTGGGCCAAGAAAATAGTGAAGGGAAAGAAAACTACATTTACTACTTGAGGAGGATAATAACACCAATGAGCTGAATTATTCGCCAATTGAAAAGTTATGTTTGGTGCTAGTCTTCTCAATCCAAATATTGAAGCACTACTTTCAAGCTCATGTCATTTGTTTGGTTTCAAGAGCAAATCCCATCAAGTTTAATGCCAAAACCTGTCTGTAGTGATCGACTATTAAGGTGGTACCTCCAATTTCAACAATTTGAAATCGTGTACATCCCTAAAAAGACTATTAAAGGACAAACATTAGCGGTCTTCTTGGCAGATCACCTGATACTTGATGACTGGAAGCTAACTAATGAACTACCTGATAAGGACGAAATAGTCATTGAAGCTCAACCTCCATGGAAGATGTACTTTGATGGTGTTGCGCATCGTGGGGGAGACAGGGCTGGCGTAGTATTTATCACTCCCTAATGTGAAGTCTTGCCCTACTCCTTCACCTTGACACAACTCTGTTCCAACAATGTTGCTGAGTATCAAGCATTAATACTTGGGGTTGAAATATTCCTTGATATGAAGCAACTGCAATTGCAAGCCATTGGTGACTCTAGTTAGTGGTCAATCAACTTTTGGGTAGTTGCGAGGTTAAGAAGCCTGACCTACGCCTATATCATGATTACGCTAAATAGTTCATGGAGTGGCTCGGTGATGTGACTATTCAGCATGTTCCAAGGAAAGAAAATAAGAAGTTTGATGCTTTAGTTGCCCTAGCTTCATCATTAGCCCTGTCTAATCAAGCGCAAGTTACTGTCTGTCAGAAATGGGTAGTACCACCGTCAAATGAGGATGAATGTGAAGAAAACAAACTCAAGCATCTTGTTGATGTTTCTGAAGTTGAGACAGAAGAATGGCGACAACCTATTATAGACTACTTATGTTATGGGATACTTCTAGAAAATCCGAGGAGAAGGACTGAAATCCATCGTTGTGTACCTCGCTTCCTTTATTACAAGGATACTCTATACAAAAGGTTGTTTGAGGGAGTACTCTTGTTATGCTTAGGAGAAGAAGAAGCTCTCCAAGCTTTGCAAGAGGCACATTCTAGGGTATGTAGGTCACACCAGTCTGGACCAATGCTCCACTTCCATATAAAAAGGATGGGATACTATTGGCCAACGATGGTAAAAGATTGCTTGGACTATGCTCGAAGATGCAAGGCTTGTCAATTCCATGCGAATTTAATTCATCAACCTCCTGAAGTGTTGCACCCGACTGTTGCATCCTGGTCGTTTGACGCTTGGGGATTAGATGTTGTTGGACCAGTACCAAAGTCTTCCAGTGGACACCTATACATCTTGGTTGCAACTGACTACTTCTCAAAATAGGCTAAAGTTGTTGCTATTAAGGAAGTAAAGAAGGAAAATATTGCAAGTTTCATCCGAGTAAATATTATTTATTGCTTTGGCATTCCTTGTTACATAATAACGGATAATGGAAAGCCATTTGACAATAGGCTGATGAAAAATATTTGTGATTTCTCTGACTTCAAGTAACGTAACTCTTCGATGTACCCAATGGTCTAGCTAAGGCATTCAATAAGGCTCTATGAAGAAAGTCGTCTCCAAATCCAAACAAGATTGGAATGACCATATGGAAGAAGTTCTATGGGCATATATGACGACTCACCACACACCAACAAAGGCGACTCCTTATTTACTCGTTTATGGAGATGAAGTCATCTTGCCACATGAGCGTCAAATACCTTCATTACGACTGGCTATTCAATAAGGGATCACTGATTAAGAAAATGCTTGACTTCGATTAGCAAAGTTGGAAGCTCCTCATGAAAAGAGATTGGAAGCTCAACAGAGTCTTGAATGTTATCATGCTCGATTATCTCGTGCCTTCAATAAAATAGTTTGCCCAAGATCCTTTCAAGTAGGAGATCAAGGCCTTGCCATACGAAGACCCATAATTACTTCCCATAAACCCGTAGGGAAGTTCACTTCAAAATGGGATGGGCCATATGTCGTACAAGAAGCTTACTCAAGTGTGGCTTACAAGCTGGTTGATGCAGATGGTATGAGAATCGGCCTTACCAATGGCAAGTTTTTGAAGAAGTATTATCCTTGAAGTTGCAACGCTCCGTAATGCAAGGTCCTAAACTGCATGTTGCTACACTCCTAGCCCACAAGAGTATAAACTATGTACAACCCAAAAAAAAAAGTCCACTAGGTTGAAACTCGAAAGAGGTGGCCTAGGCAAAAGTTAGGACGTAAAAAAAATCTACCCATTTTGAACTATTGTATGACTTGATCCTCTTTATCGAGGTACGTAGGCAGCTTAAAGTTTCATTTTAAGTTCACTCGCATAAGTTCAAAAGATACATATTTCCCCAATTGATGTCCAAGTGAAGTATGGATGAATGTAAAATCAAGCTGAAACGCCATCCTCTTGTTGAACTTTGATCTCATTTTATTTAAAGGGGGCAACCCTCCATGGTAAATTGATATCTTCAATTGGATAATTTTAAGAAGGATGTCAAGTATTTGCATTGAAGTCCATGGATTATTTGTGCCTTCATGTTCGCCAAACCTTCAAGTTTGTTGGCCTCCAAGTCCTCCCTCTTACTTAAAAAAAGGGGGGGGGTGTCTGTGTCGGACTTCTTTTAACGATTTTCATTGTAAACTTTAAAAGTTGTTCATCTCAAACTTTTAAAAGCATCAAAAATTTTAAAGGTTTTCGTTGCGAACTTATAGAGGTGGTCGTCTTGAAATTTTAAAGTCATCCGAATTTTTAACGGTTTTCGTTGCGAACTTATAGAGGTGTTCGTCTCAAAATTTTAAAGGCATCCGAATTTTTAAAGGTTTTTGTTGCAAACTTTTAAAAGTGTCTCGAACTTTTAAAGGCATCTGAATTTTTTAAAGGCTTTCGTGGCGAACGTTTGAAGCTGTTCGTCTCGAACTTTTAAGGGCACCCAAATTTTTAAAGGTGTTTATCTCAAATTTTAAAGGCAATTGAATTTTTAAGGTTTTCGTTCTGAAATTTTAAAAGGTATCTGTTTTGAACTTTTAAAGGTGCTTGTCTTCAAATTTTAAAGGTGCTCATGGAAAATTTTAAAAGGTCCCCGCTGCTGACTTATTAGGATTTCTACCACAAGTTTTAATGGTCTTTGCACAGACTTTTATTGGTCTTTGCTGCAAATATTTATGGTCTAATATTAGCCCAAAATATATATTTTGGGCCAATATAATTGGATTAGTTACTTAACACCAATATTATTGGGCTAGCCCGTTAAATTGAGCTAGAGTAATGTGCCCACTTCATTAAGCCCATGATGACATCTTCCTAGAGGCCCAGTTTAGCGCCACCTATCAAATGACATGGCGCGCCAAGTCCATAGAAATAGCCGATAGGACTATTCCACGTGTCAAAAAGACAAGGCATGCCCAATCACACTAAAGGCCGATGAAATTATGCCATGTGTGCAAGTGGCATGTTCTGGCCAATCAAATGCGAGCATGTCACACTTTAATTTGATTGGTCGGAAAGAGTTTGCTCTTATCACAATTTTTTCCTTCCACAACTATAAATAGGGATCTTTATAACTCAGAAAAAACACCAGAAGTTATAACAAGAAGCAAGAAATAACTCGTGGATCAAACACTGCAAATTCCTCCACGAGTTTCAAGCTTCAAGCAAACAAGTTCAAGTTCAAGCAATCAATCTCAAGTTCAAGAACGAAAAATAAATCAAGTATTCAAGCTCAAGAACAAAGAATGATTCAAGTATTCAAGATCAAGAACAAAGTCAAACCAAATACAAGGCATTCAAGATCAAGGCTACTTGTTTGTGATAAAATTCGTGGCAACAATCAAAGTGTTCGTGACGGTTAAATCAAATTCAAATTTAAAATCAAGCTCAAAGGCCCTTGAATTTATACTAGAAAAGTAGAATCAGAGGAACCATAGAGATTGTAACACTCAAATATCTGAAATAAAATACTACGATTGTTGCGATATTTTTGGTCTTGATTTTATTTTCTCGGCGCAAATTTATTTTCTACAAGAACATTGTGTCCTAAATTTCGAAAATTGTGTCCATAAATTCGAATCGTATGTCCTTAATTTTGAATTAGTAGTTCAAAACTTGAGGACGTTTAGTCATGTATTTCAAATTAGCAACTAAAAAATTCAAGACACTAAGTCATGAATTTTCAAATTTAGAATACTTAGTCCTGAAGTCTGGGTGAATTGGCTAATCTTTAAATATATTAAAGGGTTAAAATTGACTTGGGAGAAAAGTCATCTAGAAAATACACTTCTCTCTCTCTCTCATGCTCTCAGTGTAAGTTAGACTAACCTGCGTCGGTGTGAAAATGGTAGGAGCGAGAGACAGGGTAGAGGCCAAGGAAGAGGATGAGGCTGTCCACGGAAAATTCAAAGCAACAACTTTGAGCTGGAAGACAAAAATGATGAAGAACCAAAGGAAGATAATGAAGTTGAGGTACAACCAACACATGCAAACAATGGATCTAGAGCTAAGAGTCGAATTGAAGAACCAGAAAGGTCTCAATTGAGGTCTAAGATGACTATGAAGGAACGAGAGACAAAAATAAAGGCAGTCAAAAGGAATGAGAACTTTTACAAAGAATAGAGCACCTGGAAACGGTATGAAACTAACCTACATACCTCCACAAGTGATAAATGGTGAAATTATAGTACAATTAGATAAAGAAGAAGTTGATAGAGAAATAGAGAAATGGAAAGGGGCTTTAATTGCATATGTTCTGGTGATTTGCTAGGGTATAGCGTAATGAAGAGGTATATTGAAAATACATGGAATTTGATTCCAGATCCAAAGTTATATTTTTGACGAGGAAATTTAAATCGATAGAGATATGCAGGAAATTATGTTAGTTGGTCCATATACTATTAGTAATACGCCAATTATACTTAAATAATGGACAACTGACTTTGATTTTGAGAAGGAATTTCCCACTGAGACTCCATTATGGATTAGATTTCCAAAACTTCCATTGAACTGCTGGGGTGTGAACTCGCTAAGTAGGAGTTCAAGTTCTATTGGTACATCTATGTATGTTGATGAATGCACTGCTAAACAATTAAGATTATCATATGCTAGAATGCTAATAGAGGTAGATGTGACAAAGCCTCTAAATGATGAAATAATAGTGGAAGATTCAAATGGGAAAATATTTTTGCAATCAGTTATGTGAAAAATGCCAAATCATTGGGCATGATTGCAAGTAGGAAAGGGGAAGGTAGATTCAAATGAATACCAAGAGTGAAAAAAAAAGCCAAAGAAAGTAGTGAAAGGGAATGTAAAAGATATCGAACAAGAAATTGCCCCAGAGAAAGGAATGATTAAACAACATGATAGTAGGAGAATAATAGAAGTAGGACACGGTTCAAGGGAAGCTGAAATCAACAAGCAATGAAGTACAAACACCAGGGAATATAAGGAAAGAGGTCGAAAGTCAAATCCCAGAGTTTAATGACATTTATTTCCTAGTTTTGGAATCAGTACCACTAAGGAATGGATTCCAAATATTGTGTTGAGAGGGGAATGGTGCAGACACAGTGCCTCCATACATATGAGGTAATACAAGGATATCATTATGAACTGGTTAGTGTGAGCACGTGATTTTTGCCCTAAATAATTAAGTCTAATATATATATATATATATATATATATATATGTATACAAAAATGAGTTTTTGTTTGTAATTGTGTGATTTAGTTGAAATACCAGTGTTTTTTGTTTGAAAATAAATTGAAATGAAAATTACAAAAGAAATCAATTGAAAAATATCATAAAAATGTTAAAATTCAGAAAAATCAAGTAAAATGCAAAAAAATACCGGAAATAAAAGTAAAATGGCAAAAACACCTGAAAATTAAGGAAAATCAAGAAAATAGAAAAATAAAGGAAATATAGCAATTGAAAATAAATACAAAAAGAAAAAAAAATACAAAATACAAAATACATAAATAAAATACAAGTCAAAATACAATATACAATATGAATTTGGGCTAAATGCACATATACCAAGCCCAAAATACAGACAGGCCCAAACGAAATAAGCTTGGTCTGCCCAGGCTTATAATCAAACGACGTTTTACCAACCAAATAAATCCAAGTTGTTGATAATTTGAATCGTATGGACCAGATGAGGCGGTTCCATTATAAACCAAACGACGCCGCATATAGAAATAATCCTAACCGTCCAATACAATTGATCAAATGGATGAGAGAAATGTCTCATTAAATGAAACGACGTAGTATAGGTAAATTAATCCCAGCCGTCCAAGCATATAATCCAACGGACCTAAGGAGATCATTCATTAAAACAAACGACACCGTCTTGAGGCTACAAGATCCTGGCCGTTGATCTTGACTAATCCAATGGCCAGAAATCAACGATACATGACTGATAAAATACTCCCATATCACGTTGTATCCGTCATTACACTCACTCATTTGTATCATCTAACCCTAGGCGCCTGAGACCCATCTTCTTCCTCCTCCAGTCTCATGGAGACCACCGGAAAACCATGCCTCAGCCGTCATCTCCGGCTCAGGAAAACCTCAAACACCCCCTCCTCCACCCAAAAAGCCTTCAAGCCACCATAAACCCCGATCAAAACTAACAACCTCCTTGTTCTTGAAACTCCGGTCGTCGGAACCCTAGCTGGCGACCTTACATAGTATGAACCAAAGTCCCATATTAACACCCTTGAACCGTTTTGAGGTGATTTACCACCCCATCTGGGTGGTTTCCCTCGAATCACCCTCAAACGTGTTGAATATCAGAAAAACACTCGCCGGAAGCCTACTCCGGTGAGTACCAAAATTAACACTACAGACCACCCTTCATATACACCTAAATCGAACCCAAAGCCCATCTTAATGATCCAGTACTCAGAAGACCAAACGTCTTCAAAGTTCTGAAAATCCAGAAAAATGAAAAGAACAAAGAAGAAAGAAATAAGAAAAGAAAGAAAGAAAAGGGAAAAGGAAAAGAAAAAGTCTGAAAAAGCTAAGTTCCCCACCTCTGTTTCTATTCTTGGTTGCTATGTGTTTTGGAAAAATGTTTATTTACATGTATTCTATGTTTATCTGAGCCTATTTCTTATGCATGTTTAAAAATACGAATCTGTCTTTGCCTGTTCATGTGAGCCTTGAATCATTACACATGCCTAAACTTTTCTAAGTGTTCTTAGGGTTTTTGATATTAACTACGCATGAATCATGTGCTAATTTGTCTGTTTTATGTATTTGTTCATTATATTCAGTCTCGATTGAGTTTTGGTTAGGTTGAATTCAACCATTATCAAATTTCTCCTCTGAGTTCTGATTAATTGAAAATTAATTCATGATTAAGGCTATATGTGCAAAACAACATGAATCTGGCTATATTTTGTAACATGATTTGTATGTGAGTTCAATCTGAATTTTGAATACTTATGTTATTTGGGTCAGAATTTGTGGCTACGTTTGTGAGTCAAGTTTGAGTGTTGATTCAGCGGCTATGTTGATTAATTGCCTATGCTTTTGATAAATGGTTATGCTTTTAATAAGTGGCTATATTTTAAATAGTGGTCATATTCTGATAAATGGTTATATTCTGAAAGGTGGCTAATAATGAAAAGGGGTGTGATCTAATTGGTTAAGTCTTAAAATATTTCTAATTAGGGATTATTTGTTAAATAATTACTTACCCTAGTTCTGCCATACCTAAGGCAGGTCGAGTAATATTAATTAAATACAAAGGGTAAAAAGGAAATAGTAAAGGGTATTTCTGTAGATTAAATAGAGCCTATAAGGATAAAAGTGACTTTAGTACTTAGTATTTCTGCAATTACTTAGAAAATAAAGGGCAGACTGGGTAGAACTAAAAGGCAATAGTGTAATAAATCTTAGCAAGTGGGGGTAATTAGGTAAAACATGCCTAATAGAACCTAATGGAATTGCCTAGAACCTTCTAGCAGTGGTTCTAAGGCATTTTGATACAATTCTAATAGACTATACTGTAAATTAATTGAAAAGAATAAGGGGAGGGAAATGGAATTAACTTATTTCAAATTCCCCCCAAAATAACTCTATAAATAGGTTGTTAGTGAGCCTGGAAAGGGTTCCAATTTGAAGGCTGGATTTTGAAAATTCAGAGATTAATCCACATTTTTGAAATCGAAAAGAGTTCTAAAGTTCTGAATATATAACTAAGGGTAACACACATTGAGGAAAGTTTATTAACTTGAGTGCTGTTCTCGGATTTCTGTGGGTCGATCCTTCATTAATTCGTCTCGACTTTGCTGGATTCCTTGATTCTACTTGGGTTGATTTGCTGGGTTCCATATTTGGGGTTTTTGGTAGTTGTTTTGCTGTGATTGAATTGTCTTATTGATGTTGATGTATTGTTGTTTTGGTTGCTGACTATTCTTCTTCTCCAAAACTCTAGAATCATTGATTTGTTTTGAACCAGGTACACACTTTTGACCTGAAGTTGTAATGAGCTGCTGATTGGAGAAAAATGATATACAATTGTGTTATATGAATTTTCATGTACTTGTATTCTAGTATGTAGTTTGGAAGTATTTAGATTTCTTTAATTCATCTAGGATCTGGTTATAATAATTAGTAAACTAGAAATATGTTTTGACTCGATAACAGTAGGATAAACAAGCTAAGTAAGGAATTATCACCTAAAACTAAAACCAGCTAAAACACAGTTAATACACTTAGATTCATAACTATTCTGAAATTAGACATTTAATACTAATACTTAGATATTTTCTTCAATCAAGTTCTGAATCAGCATCAATTAATTCGAAAGCGTGAGTAGCAGGATTTTAAATCGTGGTTATTGTTATATCACTGATGAAATTAGTTTAGCTACAGAACTCATATTAGTTTGTTGTGATATCGTGACCTGAATGTGATTGTAATAACAGTGGAAATTCAAGCATGTCTAGTTGAAACTTAGAATACTGTTTTCAATTTAATGGGAGTGATAATAACTCTGTAAATAGTGTCTCAATTAATAGATAGTTCATAGATTCATACTCTGTTAATATAGTAGTTAAATAACAACAAGTCGATTAAACTAGTGTCTACACACTTCTAGTTAATTGACAATATTGAAATCAGTAAGGATCAAAAAATGTAATTTGCCATTATTTGAAATAGTTAATTGTTAAGTATTTGATCGCAGTATTAATGTTTAAATATTGATCTGCTCAGATTCCACTTTAGACATAAGTAACCTGGACTTCGTCGTGAATACAAGCCCAGATTTAATTGAGATGGCACTAAATGCCTTGGGACGGTAACAGAAATGTTAGCTGGAACTTAGTTATCTAGCTGCACCTGGGTGCAATAATATGAGGAGGCCTGGATTTCAGGCCCAATAGCATATAAAAAAGGGGCCTGAATCCCAATAAAGGATAATACAAATAATGACATAAAATCTGGAACATTTATATCTAAGGAAAAAACAGAAATAGAAAATATAGTATACTTAAGAAAAGACCTTAATAAAAACGGAGATGAGCCTCGCTAAATCACAAAAGCATAGTTGCGGGGCCCTCCATAATTTCTTATAAAAATGTTAGAAATTGGAAAGACTGTTTAGCAAAATTTCACAGCCTCTCCCAAAAATTAACAAGACGTAGACACCTTAAGGCACGATTTATAAATATACATTTCTAATACGAGTGCACATTTATGTGGCTGAAATCAAAATCCCGGCGAAGCTGGAATGCATTAAGGTCACAGGCGTACTGGTTGCGGTGTGATTCGAAATGCGTTTTCGCAACGTTGCAAAATCCTAAAATTAACTAAAGAAAAACATCAATAGCATTTGAAACTAAGGCATATAAGGAGATCAGATAAAAACAAATACAGCAGTTGAGCGACCGTGCTAGAACCACGGAATCCGGGAGTGCCTAACACCTTCTCCCAGGTTAACAGAATTCCTTATCCGGATTTCTAGTTTTGCGGTCTGTAAAACAGAGTCATAATTTCCTCGGTTCGGGATTAAACCGGTGACTTAGGACACCATTATTTTCCCAAGTGGCGACTCTGAAATTTAATAAATAAATCTCGTTCTGATTGTCCTTAAAGTGGAAAAACTACTTCCCTGTTATTATTATTATATCCCTTCTTGGGGTGTATTAGTAAATAGCAGGGTATACTTATTAAAAAGTAAAAAAGGAGGTGTGACAGCTCTGGCGACTCTGCTGGGGATAAGAAACCCAGAACGTCGGTTCAGGGTTTAAGAATTTGAGCTCGATTAAATTGTTGTTTTTGATATTATCTGATTTCATTATATGCTTTGAACAATGTGCTACGTGTTTACCGCTTTGATATTACATGAATTGTATATATAAAATTGTGCTGAAAACCCTTTTCTTCTTACCTTCGGGGATGTGCTTACTTGTTGAGACTCCCCTTTCTGTTAAGTCAATACCCAATAGGAAAATAGAGGCCGGATAAGTTACAAAGCCGGACGATCCCGCGGGTCCCCGGTACGTAGCCCCCTCCTCGATCCGAGTTGTCCACTCGGGTGCACAGTCTAATACCATGAAAAATAGGATATTGAGCCTAGATTTAGGATGTTTATTTGCATCATATCTGACTTAGGGGACTCAACATAGGGGTTGGGTCCGTCTAGGACAGGTGACCCGGAAATCAAAGATCGAGCATGATTATATGTTGCATTATTTTGTCCTGGATTGTTATGCTGACCGGCTAAATACCTGAAAACAAAAAGAAAGAAAATTTTAGAATAGAAATACCGAAATATTGACGAAACGCTATCAAAAGTTTGAAAAGAAAGTTTGAAAACAGTCAGAACAATTTTGTCGAAATAATTGGTCAAAAAACAATTTGACCGAACTACGCTGGTTTGATTCTCACCGAATGTGAGATACGTAGGCAACCCTCATCGGGTCCAACCACCCCTTTTTACAAAAATAACCAAAAAATGTCGAATTTTTAGTTTTTAATAAAATCAAAGTGATGTCGTCTTTCGAAAATAGCCGAATGTTCTGAAAGGACGCCGAAAGGTTGTTTATGTAAAAATGGCCGTTTTGAAGTCACTTTTCTTTTAAAATAATAGCCTTGAAATTTTCAAAAGATTATCTCTTTTAAATAAATGAAAATTGTCCTTGAAATGATTTTTCTTTTTGAATATATCGCCTTTAATAAATCTGCAGGATGAGCACAATACAAAATGAACCATTTGCATTAATGAACAAGATCCCTTTGGAGTTGCGATTGTGGTGGAATGATCTAGGCCAAGATGGACGGGATTGGGTCAACAAAATATTTAAAAGATCTTACTGATCTGCTAAATATAGTACCTCGGGGTGATATCATCCGAGCTCTAGTTGCTTGCTGGGATCCCTCACACAATGTGCTCCACTTCTCAGATTTTAAGCTCACTCCGACATTGGAGGAAGTTGCTAACTACATCGGGAAGGGCGAGGTTCCCTTAAAAGACAAGTATCCGGTTGCTCCAAGGGCTATTACTGTGCGCAGATTCCTTCGCTCCTTAAAGATTGCCAGAAATGTTCACAATGAAGACTTGGTCCACGGGTTCTGCACTATGAATTTTATACACCGCAGATATGGCTACATTGAAGGATTTAATGATCCAACAAACAAACTCTGCAGCAAAGTGAACCGGGCTAAATGGGAGGAACACAGGCGTTTCGCCTTTATGGTAGCCTTTTTGGGATTGATCATATTTTCGAAGAAAGATGGGAATATTGACATTAGAGTTGCCGGAGTTGCCAGTACTCTCCTTGTACAGGACAATAGTACGTTGGAACCAATGATAGTGGCCGATATCTTCCGTGCTCTCACGGCCTGCAAAGCAGGACAAGATTTCTTGGAGGGGTGTAATTTACTTCTTCAAATATAGATGATAGAGAATTTATGCCGCCACCCTCAGTTTTCAAGCTATAGATCGTCTGAAAGGACGTGTATTGAAGAATTCAACGTGAGGACAAAAGAGGCCAAGTTGCCAGAAGGATCGAAAGGTTGGATCACATATTTGCGATCACTGACTGATAGCCAAATAGAATGGGCATATGGATGGTTGCCTCTCAAAGAAGTTATATATATGCCAGTGGAATGGTTGTATTTTATGTTAATGGGTCTCAAGAGCATCCAACCTTATGTGC